>CAHIKZ030000021.1:300000-377500 GCA_903632075.3 Acanthosepion pharaonis
AATGGCTTAAGTAAGCCGAAAGCTTAGATTATATTAAAAAAATATGGATCAATATTGTGAATTTCTTTCTTCGTTTAACAATAATGTTATTAAACTTATCAGATGTTACGAAAAAAATTTACATAAAATAAATAGACAACACTTGTCTATATTATTTAATGAAACGTGTATATATATATATATATATATCAAAGTATATAATTGGTATACACGGAATGAATTCCAATAACCAACAATTACTATTCTTAAAAGAGTGCTCAATACAAAGTAGAGCAGATATAATTATTTTTATAAAAAAATTATAACATAAGTATGTTATAAAATCACTACAAAAATAGCCATTTTGTTTCAACACACTCTGTGTCTTATCAAGTGATGATGTTGAAAAGAAAATAAATGGTTTTAAAAGTTTCAGATTAATTAACGATCCTACATGGGGGGAAACATTGTTACAAAAGCTAGAATAACCAATCAAAAACGAAGTATAGAAAGATTCAAAAAAAGCTTGACAACGAAATCCTGCTCTAATAGCTATTCAGATCTTTAAATACGTGTAATATTAAAAAATAATTTATACTAACTAATAATTATAAATTTACATGATAAAATTTAATATTAAAATTAAAAACTGGCAATTTTAAAATCCAAATTTAATCACTATTAAGTTTAAAAACTACAAAATTATTGAGAAAAGAAAAATATATATGTTTATTCAATTCATTTCTTCATTGAAATTACGTTCGACAAGACAAGACGCTACAATACATCCGGTCTATATGTTAGTTCGTTTATATATGTATTTGGTTGAATGTTGTTGTAATTTTATGTATGCATATATATATGGGTAGTTGTTATTGTAGATAGATATATTTATTTATATATATATGTTTATTTGTAGATATGTATGTATGTGTGTATATATATTTATGTATGTTTGTGTATGTATATATATATGTGTGTGTGTTGGCACCTATTATGTATGAGTTTGTTTGTGTGTATGTGTGGGTATGGAAACTTTGGTATATCATGACTGTTTTTTTATATATCTAAGTATCTGTGCATAAAAGTCTATGTGTATATATGTGGGTGTATTTAGGTTTATATGTATATGTGCGTACAGGGGTGGTATAGGTTTAGCAATTTATGTAAAATATAGATTTTAATGTTTGATTGTAATTTAAATGTCTAAAGAATCTACGAAGAAATTAATTTGATGCTTGCTAGCAATTTAAATATTTAACTCTTTTACAAATAATTTAGGGATTTAATATAAGTTAATACTGTATTTATTAGTACATTTATATAGAACACATTAAAACTTTTTCATAAAAATGTAACAGTTAACCGATAGTAATCTTTTAATATTGTAAAAGACTGTTCAGGTAACATCTTTATCAGTTTGAATCTAATTCATGAATGTAATTTGTAACTATTTTTAGATGGGTAATAATATATATATATATATATATATATATATATATATATATATATATATATATATATGAATACGGCAGCGTGGGTAGTCATTTTGTTCTCCCCTGAGATGCTATACCCTTAATAGATTATATTCACTGTCTTTTGAAGTGTCGATTTTTTACTTGCCTTTTCATCGATCCTCTGTTCGGAGTTAAAAATAAGAATCAATCATCTAAGATTCGATCATCGCCGTCACAGACAATCGAATCAGATCTAAGAAGAGTTTTCGGATGTACCTTGACCCGGGCCCACATCCCAGACATTGTATTGATCGACCCAATTTGCAGAGCCAAAATATCTATTTCCTCTATTCCAAATCCAGAAGAAACTGAAATTTGGGCTGATTGAACATGCAAAATAAAAATCTGAAAATATACGAAAACTTAGGCAAAGATAAAGAAGAAAAGAAAGTCAAAATCAGATGCTGAAAATGACAGAGCAGTAGATTATGTATTAGATGTATGGATGTCTGATTAGGTGGTGTGAAAAATTATTTCTTGAGGTCGTTGGGCGTATGAAAAAAAAACGTTAAATATTTGTCTCATTTTCTCACCAACATTTTTATCCATTCTTTGCAACAGTGATAAAATATAAAACTTACTTTCTTTTAAAATTTTGAGTGTATTAGATGACAGTTGATATAGATATTGAATTAATCCATCAATTAGAGAAAGATAATTGAAACCAGACTTACATCTGTACTTACATCTCTTTCTCTTTCTATCTCTTACGTAAGTAATAATCAAAATGTATTCATATAAAGATTGCAGAAAGTGAAATACAGTTTTCCTAACTCAAAAAAACACCAGAAGGCTCAAGAATTAACAACGAGAGCATGTCTAGAAAACCGTAAGTCAAAATGTACAAACTGAGGTAAAATCGCTATGAAAGTATGACAATATATTTTTATCGTAAATATACCAGCAATACATTTTTTTAAAAATATTATGAGCAATATATTTTGAAAAAATATTAACATCGGTAGAATTTTATAAACTAAATCACTAATGCGCTCAACAATAATAAATGACGGCATTAATTGACCCATAAGGAGTTGATATGCAGCTTAGCAATCAAAAATAATGAAACAAAGAGAAATATATCGATATAACAATATATTGCATTCGACAGAGAAAAGTAAAGTCGATATAATGTAAATGCATAGTGACAATAATTAAGATAACTAATTATGAATGAAAACGCTGTATCGACATGATATTGTGTGCATTAATGTCAATAAAAAATAGTATTTCACAAGTACTGAATGTCTCCGTTCTTGTAGACTATGTAAGATAAAATAAAACCAGATCAATGCCTTGTAAAATAGTTGTACTGACCGGTGAAAATGCTTACAATATTTACCTAGAAATTTATGATAAAATCTACAAAAGAATCAGCAATATTATTAGCCCTATTCTGTCGTTTCGGCGTCAATCTCTTTCCCATCGCCGTAAGGTTGCCTCCCTGTGCCTTTTCTATAATTAACTTCATGGTATATACTCTTGGCTATTCTTATATAGGAATAAAATGTTGCTGCCGCCAGTGAGCAAACACAGGCGATCCCATTATTGAATTTAGTAGACCATAGAGGAAACGCACATATGTAGGAAGTAGCTGACGACTAACAATCATTATTTCTAGGCTATCATCTATTACTATTTGGACCGCTATTCCCTACTCTCTTCACTATACTATTTCTTTATTCAGATCAAATTAAGGTGATTACTATTCCAGCGAGTATTATCGAGCAAGTATTATTAGTGCGAGATAGTCAAAGGCGTCGGGCACCCGTATTGTTCAACGGCGTTACTATAGTTGTATCTGCGATTACAAAGTCTCTACTACAACGAGAATTACGAAAGTGACAACGAGAATTCGGTGACATCTCAACGTGGCAATGAGTGTTCATTGACATCACAAATGCTATGGTCTCTAGACTTTTTGAATTTAATCGAATTAATAGAGCGGTGATGGGGTTCGATCATTTTACAGTTGAAGTGATTAGACGTAACGATGTATACTATTCTTAAAGTTTCTTTTCTCGCACGTCTCGCTTGTGGAAATCCTATGGGGTTCCATGCTTTCAAGCCAACATTAATCTTCAAAAAATTAAATGCAAATTCAATCGCTATAAGCTGTCTTAATTACTCTTCTTTCGTTCTCGCTCCTTAGAAATTATTCTGTTTCTAAACCCCCACCCCCAAACCCAGTGAAACCTCTGTGTCTCAATAGCTTTACTACCTTGATTGGAGCAAAAGAGAAATAAAAGTAAATAGCAACAACAACAACAATAATGATAATAATAATGATAATAATAATAATTAAAATGATAATAATAATAATAATAATAACGATGATAATCATAATAATAATAATAATAATAATAATAATAAGACTAGGTATGGACTTAGATAAATGTGCAAAAGTAACATTCAAGAAAGGTAGAATTACAGAAACACTCTTAATAGATTTAGATTTTGTCACAAAGATTAGGGAACTGGAGCATGATGAAGCTTATAAGTATCTAGGAATTAGCGAAGGAGATGGCATACAACACCCCCCAAATGAAGGAAAAAATAACAAAAGAGTACTACTGGCGTGTACGTCTGGTACTAAATACTGAGCTAAACTCAAAAAACAGAATATCGGCCATGAACACATTGGCTGTCCCTGTGGTGCAATATAGCTTTAATGTCCTTAACTGGACCATAGCTGAAATTAAGCGAATGGACGCCAAAACGACAATGCTTCTCACTGGCTATCGCATGCATCATCCCAAAGCAGATGTTGATTGTCTGTATGTGCCCAGATCCGAAGGAGGCAGAGGATTAGTTCAACTAGAACTGCCCTACAAAACTACAAAAATTGGCCTTCAAAGATACTTGGAAACTACAGAAGACTAGATGATGGTATGCGTCAAGGAACATGAAAGTAGTAAGCGTTTTTACTCCGTAATAAATGAAGCCAAAAAATTCAAAATGGAGTTTTAAATGGGCGTAGAGATGCAACTACAGCACAATACACCGACTGAAACTGCAAAATACTTAAAAAAAGACAGCAAAGACGAATGCAACCGACCAGCTACAGAAGCGATGTCAAGATAAACCGCTTCATGGCCAATACACTGCCCGTACCAAACAAGCTGACGTAGACAAAACCCGTACCCATCAGTGGCTACGTAGTGCAGTTTGAAAGCTGAAACTGAAGGATTTATCCTTGCTGCACAGGACCAATGCTTGCTAACTAGGAATTATCAAGCACATATACTAAAATATTGTGTTAGTCCAAAATGCAGATTCTGTGATAAATATCCAGAAACGATTGATCATCTTGTATCAGGTTGCACGATATTGGCACTCACTGAATATAAAACACGGCATGACAGAGTGGGCCAATATCTGCACTGGAAAATCTGCAACTTCTACGGGAAGGAAACTGAAAAAAACTGGTATGAACACCACCCAGACCCGGTTACGGAGATAGGACCTGTTACAATTCTATGGGATTACACAATACACACTGATAGAACAATCAAAGCCAACCGCCCAGATATTGTTATTAAAGACCACAAACAAAAACGGTGCCTCCTTATTAATATGGCAGTCCCTGCTGACCTCAATGTATCTTTGAAGATATTCAAAAAGCTGTCAAAATACAAGGACCTTAAAATAGAAATCTCGAAAATGTGGCATATGGGAACATCAACAATACCTGTTGTAGTTGGAGCCCTAGGACTGGTTGGAAAAGATTGCAGTAGACTAATTGAAGGGATTCCTGGAAGTCCATGCCTCAAGGAGATACAAAAAAACTTTCTGACAAGTACATCCCACACTTTACGAAGGGCTTTATCTATGTAATTTTTCATGATGCCATTTCTAATCTTAGGTTCCCGCGCGGGACCCGGAAAGAAATGTGTAAACGCTAGAAATCAAAGAAAATAAAAAACAATAAAAAAAATAATAAATTTCCCAAATAAAAAACAAACAAACAAATTAATGCAACGTTTCTGCAATGTTATTGAGTTTACAAAAATATTATTGGAGATTTCCAAAAATATGCTCACAACGCTACCTTCTAACGTTGCAAATACATTATCTTGTTATGATGCATTAACACAAAACACAGAATTGATATATATATATATATAAGTAAAAGTTTACTTAGTTTGCTCTACTTAACGTATTGAGCACTTTGCTTAGTTATTTTTACTTTACTCGTGTCGGAGGTTTTATTCTTTGCACTCTGAACTTAAATCCTAGACAATTATTTTCGCCAGAAGTACATATTCTTAGTTCTTTCTTTTTTACACTATTTTTCCCTTGGATATTGGTTTGTTCATTTTCAAGCTAAAACACCGTTTTTTATTTAACTATGTTTATTTATTTTCGTCTACCGTCCTGAATGTTCGAGTAATTTTGCTAAAGAATAGTTTGTGTTGTCTGCATAATATGAACTTGCGTCTTTTAAGGCAGAAGGAGCCACCCTAAAATCCAGAACAATCTATCCTGCGAATAACCGGACAGTCAAGGGAACATTTTTGCCTTTAAGCAAAAGTGGATACTCTTATTTGAGTAGACGCACAGTCTATATATTAAACAGTGTATTTATTTTCTCCCACCGGCCTGAAAGTTCGAGACTCGTAATCAGACAGAAACATGTAATAGCTTAAGAGGTCCGCCACTAAAATGCTGCAGTGGATAAGGTGATCACCCAACAAGCCCCGGAAGCCAGATGGTCCTTGCGCTATTGTTTATATTAATCAATAGCTTACGCAACACAATGTGACCCATCAGCATGAGGCTGCCTTGTTCCAATGACAAGAACAAGTTAAGAGAATCGGGGACTGCTTGTGCTACGAAGGATTATGATGCTGAGAAATTGTTTTTTTCGTTAGATCGCAGATATTAGCAGAGATATCCAAGACATTTATTTTGTCGTTTCAGCAATTCTCTTCTTTGAACGAAAAGTGATCTTCCAAGCGTAGCATAGATGTGGCACAAGGCCGAAAGAATGGGGTACCCAGTAAGGATCGAACTCACTACTCAGGCCGAGAGTATGGGCCACACAGTGAGGATTGAATTCACTACACAGCTGTTATGGTTCTATCAAGGCATGCTTGCTAACCATTACACCACGTTGAGGTACCCAAAATGTTTTTCTAAGCATAGCTTAGATGTGGTACAAGGCCGAAAGTATGAGGCCCCAAATGAGGATCAGACTCATTATTCAGTCGTAATAGTTCTAGCGAGTTTAGCTTGCTAACCATGACACCACGTAGAGGAGAAAATTATTTTCTAAGGTTAGCTTAGATGGGGCACAAGGCCGAAAGTATAAGCACCCAGTGAGGATCGATATCAATATTCAGTTCTTATTGTTTTAGCGAGACAAGATTGCTAACCATTACACCATGGCGAGGTGACACCTTCTTGGAACGAATATACATCACAGTCTTTGTTGAGTTGTATAAGAGATCATAGGAAAATCTACAGATTTAGTACTTGTAAAATCTATGATATCTTCAGATCTTTTCTTCGATCTGTTCAGAGTTTTTTTTTGTTGTTGTTGTTGTTCTGAGTATCTAGTTTCTTTTTTTCATTTTCGTTGTATTTTTCAGAAGGAGACGCAAAGAAAAAAAGATCCAATCACTTTTTTCAAAAATTATTTCACGTTTTACTCTAATTTATAGATCAGTAAACTAATTAAATAACGAAGACGAAGGAACAAAAACATTATAAATTTAACATGATTCGCTATTTATCTAACCTCAGATATTCTGCAAGGGGTATAGATGAGCTATTCTTGTTTTTTTTTTTTTAATTCTCTGTCCTTTTGTCTTCATCAGTTTTGAAGACATCACATGTATATTTTATGCATTATTGCGTATACATACATACATACATATTATATAAATAATTATATAGGTCACACTACAACATGTTTGACACGAAGAGTCACTCTACACCTTTCTGATCATAGTTCAATTAGATCTTATTTAAATATTTATGGAGACCTACCGGACCCTATTAGTAACATACTTGTTGACAACACAAATATAATAGCATCATCTACATGCAAAAAAGGCTAAAAATAATGGAAGACTTATTAATAAAAAAAATACTTAATATCAACTATGAACATGGACACAGCATCTTGACCGTGTTTTGAAAAATGAAAACATTATGTAAATACATATATGTTATTTCTTATTTAACAGTTAAAATATTTCATCCTTGAAAATCGCTCTGATTAAAAGAACATCCTGACACTTTTTATATAATTTATCATCTGAAAAGAAAAATATATTAATATATTAGATCGCATGATAAATTGTATAAAATACTAAATCAAAGCAACTTGTCTGTCGTATTCAATGAAATGTGCATATATATATTATTTTGAATATCGCACATGCGCATTGTTTTTGATTTTGTTGACTGAACAGTGTACTAGGGTCAGTTGGCCATCACTGTGAGAAAAACACAAGGACGCAATTCCTTCAGCCAGAAATTTGGAGACGTTATATGCTGTATTGCTTGGCCTTCGAGCCGTAAGCTAAAATACGAACATTTTAGAATTATTGGGTATCAATCTGAGGATAGTGCAGAGGATTCGGAAAGAGCTAGATGAATTTAATATTGATTATTTAGGTATTTGGAGTAATCACAAATGATGGCGATGTTATGCCTCCATGCATCTTCCCTCAGGGCTTCAGACTCAGCAGGGTTCCTCGTAGAGTTCCTTGAGGAGGCAGTGCTACCCTGGGGCAAGAGGGTGGTTGCTGGAACCGCCTATATCTGGCAACATGACTCTGCACCATGCCACACATGCAGGAAAAAACAGTCATGGCTGTCAGACAATTTCTTGTCATTTATAGCTCTTAACAATGTTTGTTTTTACTTTACCACTCATCCATTTATACAGTCCTGTTTTTATAGGTAGGTTGCTTGCTATTTCTCTTTTACTTTTAATATATGATGCAAGGTTTTGATATTCTTCTACTAAGTGTCATGTCTCTTCAGGACGTGGACGATCATGACTCTCCACTACTTTCTATCATTTGTAACTCTGAGTCTTATTGCTATCTCTCCTATCCCCTGTTCTTCCAACTCTTTACGCAAGTTCGTTGAGTCAGTTATTTTTTGCTTACCTTTGTCACTTTTGTCTTCAAAATATCCGGTGAATGTTAAATTTTCCAAGGTCTCTTTCATGTGCATTAAAAATTTCAGTTTTCTCTATCTAATTCGAAGTATAAGTGTTTAATTTTTGTTTCAATTTTCTTTGACTGTTTGTCCTTGCTCCTATCCTTCTGTAGAAGCACATTTGCCTCACGTCTCTTTATTTGTGAGGAGATTGTCCAGCTTTCACTAATATAGAGGGCGACATATATTACATAACAGTCCAATACTCTTTTCTTTGTTTAGCAAAAATCCAAACTATAAAAAATAAATATTTTGTTAACTTTTATTTGTTTCTATATCTTCGTCACAGATTTCGACTTTGTATTTGTGTTATTTATGTCCAGACCGACGCAGCTTTGATAATTGTCTTTTTCTCTTTAAGCAAATCAAACTTTCCTATCATCAAAAGAGAAACTGTAAACGTTTCGCAAAAAAAAAGCATGCTATATTCAGAATGCTACATCTGCAGTCAGCGATATTCGCTCTCTCTCGTTAGAAACAAAGAACTTACAAATGCAATTCTGCCCCAAAGACTTTTCTATTATTAGGCAGAAAATTGGTTTTCAAATCGCGAAGCTCTATACCTTCTGGTTATAAATACAGGGTTAATTTCATAGTCGGCTTTGTGGAAAAGCAAAATACTTTATTTTTAGGAGGTTTAAATTACTTAAGAGGAAGTCTCACAATGGTGCTGCTTTAAGTAGAACGTTTGCACACTCACACACACACAAGCCAATTGATATGCATTTACGCATGAAGAAATACACTGAGGTGCCAAGAGTTTTGAATTATCAAATAAAGATATTGCCTCGATAACTTAAACTCATGGAAACGCCCAGACCTATTTAAATTGTTCTCTGACATCTGGTTAGTCAGTGTGAACACCTGCTAGGGCGCAGATTGAAAAACGGCGGGATATTAACTGAGTTGCGATTGAACTTTAGGGGCCGACCTACTATGCTTTTTGGCGTGATGCATTCTCAAATAATAATAATAATAATAATAATAATAATAATAATAATAATTGTGCTTGTCCCTCACAGCGTTAGTGTCTTAGTTTGGACTAAAGTTACACCGTGCTAATGCTTCATAAATAATGAACTATTAGGTTTTAGTCGCCCGAAAAGCGGGGAAATATCAATAATTGGTTTCAGTGAGAAAAAGAGTGCTCGGGATAGCATATTATGGACGTGTGTGTGAGCAAAGATGATTGGTTTGGCTTGGTTTGTTTTGTTTTAAGGCATATCAACCTCAACGGATCATTTAATGTCGACAACTTTTTTTCCTGGTAATATTTCTATTTTGTCAAAAATCTATTTCTGTTAAGTTTTTTCTCAAAAACGTATTGCTGGTAAAAATTTTCTTTCAAAAACGTATTGCTAGTAATAGTTTTTTTTCTTCGAAAATTTATTTCTGGGAATATTTTTTTACAAAGTATGGTATTAAAACCTATTTTTACAGTTTTATAATGCTTTTTACCTCAGTTTCGGGGTTAACAATTTCCCCTAGCTGGGACCCCGGGTCAGGGTGGACCTGGGAACACCAGAAATTAAGAGGCGGTTCCACGCTCCTCAAAACCTCCTGATCAGAGGCCTTGCTGTTCGACGTAGTTTATCGTCTTACCCTGGACGCGGATGTAGTTTATCGTCATACCCAGGACGTGAGCAAAGATGAGATCTTGGAGAAGTTGCAAGCAAGGCGGAGGCCTATAATTAATATCAAGAAGAGGAAGCTGAAGTTTCTGGCACTCTTAATGAGGAAAGATGGCCTTGAGAACCTGATACTCACGGGTCGAATAGGGGGAAAGAGAGACAAGGGACGCGTGACATACATGGAGACTTAAGTAAGAGGATGACAGAACGTGGTCTGGGGGAGGAAGCAGAGGGAAGGAACTTGTTGAGAGCTGCAAGGAATATAAGGAGGTGGAGAGCCATCATCGCTTACATCTTGAAAGGACAGGGCACATAAAAAAGAATATGGACACATAATGAGGAAAGAGGGCCTGGAGAATCTGATATTCACGTGTCGAAAAGAGGGAAAGAGAGACAAGGGAAAACAACGCGTGACATACATGACGGACTTAAAAAGTGGATGACAGAACGTGGTCTGCTGGGAGAGGAAGCAAAGGGAAGGAACTTGTTGAGAGCTGCAAGGGATAGAAGGAGGTGGAGAGCCATGATCGCCTATGTCATGAAAGTACATGACACATAAAAAGAAAGAGAAAATGAAAGGAGGCAGAAATGAAGGGGACCATAGAAATGTTTAATCTCCTGCCAATACCTCCTAAATAATAGACGGTTCCATTTTTATTTCGGGTAAAAACAAACATATCTCAGAGAATATTTGTGATGTGGCTTCATTCAGTCTTTTCTATAAATATTTTCATAGCAATTGTGCTCATGAACTCTCATGCTTAGAACCTCGGACACGTCAAATTAAGTATCCAACTAGATTGGCAGTTAAGTGTCATCTTTTTACTTTCATTTTAAATGGATGTTGCCGTAACTTCTATTATAATAGTTCTTCTATCGCACTTCTAGCCTGTGGAACTCTATTCTTTTGTCTTTCTTTCATACTACATACAAATGTAAATTCACCGTCAGTCACCATCTTCTAAATATGTTCTTTCATTGTCCTTTCTTGAAATTAAAGTTTTCTCATTCCCTTACAGGCACAATTAAACATGGCGTCTTAATGGCATTATCGACTTGCTTGGAGGGAAATGAAAAAAAAAACCTAAAACGTATAATTCTAATATTTTCCGATTAGTTTTACACTTTTGCATCTTGATTCGAGTTCTAGCAATCATTAGAATTAAATATCCCTTCTTAACAACTTATCCAGACATTCGCGAAATATGAACAAGGAATTTATAGCTGCATTTAACATTCTGGATGTTCAGTCGAAATTAATCGAATGGACTAAATTTCTAAAAAAAGAAGAAAAAAAAAACGCTACTATTCTGCTCTCATTTTGAAATCTTTTGAAGCCGATTTTTCAAGTTCTATTGGAAGAATAACGTTGCAGATGGAAATTCAAATTGCGTCTATTCCCGTCACTAACGAACTCTGCAGACATGTTGATTACATTATGGACGCTAACGAATGAATATTTAGCGGAAGTGGTGAAATATGTCAGCTCAAGTTTCAGATATATCAGGGATTAGACTTATTAACAGCGACTTAGTGAAAAAGACGTCCGACATAATCTGTGCTGGATGTTGATTAACTAATCATACATTGCTGATGCTGCTGCTACTACTACTACTACTACTACTACTACTAATGATAATAATACATGTCTTAGTGAAGAGCGTGATTTAAGAAAAGAAAAAGGAACGACACAAAGTTTGACAATGTTCAACAATATTTCGATAGTGTCTCTCTTCAAGTTATATTTAAAAATTGTACATAAGCATAAAAATATGAAGTATTTATATTTTTCTATATTCTTTCGAACAATATTGAAACAGTCATGTCAGTCATTTTGTTCAATAATAATAATAATAATAAATAGAGCTCACACATTACGAAGAGCTTTATCGATGTAAAGTATGCCCGATTTAAAAAAAAATGATCAGTGGAAAATGTTATGAAGCCATATTGTACCTTAGTTCTCTGGTTGGGACCCAGAAGGAAATGAATACACAACAGAAATCATATGAGTTTTCTAAGCGGTCTTTTCGAGAGAAAGCTTTTTCACAGATGTCACAAGTAAAAGTATTATATTCTGCATGTGTCTTTTAATAGCCTTCTTAGGTGAGATTTGTGAAAGAAAGCTTTGTCACAGACTTGACATTGAAAGGTTGTCACAACATTGTTTTTTTCTCACGTGTATTTTCAAAGCAGTATTCAAGGAGAAAGATTGGTCACATATTCCAGATTGAGAGGGTGTTTCACCCGTGTGTGTCCGAAAGGGTGCCTGCAAGTAGTCTTTGCGTGAGAAAGCTTTCCCACAATCTTCACAAAATTAGCATGTATCAGCGGTATGTATTTATGTGTTTTCAATAAATATTATTTTGTGAGATCACTTCATTCTCTCTCTCTCTCTGTATATATATATATATATATATATATATATATATATATATATATATATTAAAAAGAAGAGAAGAGAGGTGCCGCAAACGTTTTTGATTGTAATGTGGATTTATTTAGAAAAAAATATGCTTTGTTTTACATAATTTTACGACACGTGTTTCTGGTCTCGCGACCGTCTTCAGGTAAAAGCGGAGATTTTCACATATTATTGAAAAAAAAAGTAATAAAATCATTAGGTTTGATCTTAGTGGTGGGAATGACATGTGTTGATGATAGAGGCCCCCCTTATTCCCCACATCACTCCTGAGACTGTCAAATCTATTTCTATTTTTGTGTATCGTGTGTGCGTGTGTGTCCCCGTTTGCATGCATATGAATCAGTGTACACACACACACACACACACACATATATATATATATATATATATACATGCATATATATATATATATATATATATATTCTATATATATATATATATATATATATAAATTATCTGTATATATATGTGTCCCCGTTAGCTTGCATTTGAATCAGCATGCACACACACATATATATATATATATATATATACATGCATATATATATATTCTATATATATTCTGTATATTATATATATATGTCCCCGTTAGCTTGCATTTGAATCACCATGCACACACACACACAAACACACATATATATATATATATATATATATATATATATATATATATATATATATATATATATATATATATATTATATATATATATATATATTCTATATATATTCTGTATATTATATATATATATATATATATATATATAATTCACACACAATGCACATACACAGACATGTATGTGTGTATTTTTATATATATGCATGTATATATGTGTGTATGTATCTCTCTCTATATATATGCATGTATATATATGTGTATACTGTGAGAGAGTCTATATATTTTATATATATATATATATATATATATATATATATATATATATATATGCCGGTATATATATATGTGTGTGTGTGTTGTGTTTGTTGGGGAGAGAGTGGAGTGTATGTTTCACACTCGCCAAAGATCTTTCAGGCAAAACAATGATCTTCAACAATGAAATAGACGTAGCTCTGATAATGCAATGCTACGAGGCAGAATTACCGTTTCAAAGAAAAATAAACTGGTTATTTTTAATGGTAATACGATAGTATTTTTTAATGTCATTTAAATGTACCACTTAAAAGAAATGTTATCGGGCAGACTTTCGAAATTGCATTAAAATGTCCATGAAACATATATCGCCGAAAGGAATGATGTCCATGAAAAACGTATTTCTTTTAAAAAAGTTCATGAATATTTGGTCGATGAAAATGAAAATGCCTATGAAAATTTGTCCATGTAAATATTAATATGCATAAAACATGCGTCAGTGATATGCTATTGATAAGGGAAAATGCACCCAGGAAAGATACAATTGACAAGAAAAGATGTCTATGATAATGATCATATCCAGGAGAAATATGTCTATAAAATAACAGTGAAATAAAAATGGTGTCAGTGGAAAATCTAGGTACATTCTTTCGTTAATATCTATGCTAAGATCTTTGATAAAGATTATATGATTATGTGATTATCCTTAAAGATTATGTGATTATCCTTAAAGATATGTTCCTTCTAAAACTTTTTATTGTTACAGCATACCTGCGGACGATAATGGATATGTCACCATACACATAAATACAGTAGTAAATACTGTATGTTGAGCTGCAGTCGAAGATTCGTCTCCAGCTGTGCTGGTCAAACTTTCTGCCTCCGGCAGAGTGCATCCCCTGACGAGGCTATGTCTAAGGGCAGTGTCTCGTCTCGGGAAACACCTACCCGATCCCGGGGGTCTACAGGGAATTTTTGGCCGAGCCTACGTGATCGGATACCCCACATTAATTCGGCTTTATGCCACATCTGACCGCATGGGACGGTTGGTAGATATCCTGCAGTTCGAGATTCATTGTGTAATTCGCTTGACTCACTTCTATCAGTTGACTACTTCTACGCGCCACTGGCGAATCTTAAATGTATTGTTCTTATCCTAAGTATTATCGTTCATTGCAAACCTTTGTACGATTATTCTATTCAGTAACCTTCCCTACCTTACAGCATTTATCCTTTATGGTATATGAATAAATAACTAATTATTTACATAAGTTTTGGTATATATATCTTAGATCCGAGATTTTTTTTTATAGATATCTTGGATATTTTTGTGATGTATCTTTCGATATAACAAAAAGAAATTATGTTGCACTGGATTTGTTTGCATAATAAAACACGTAGCCCACAGGAAAAACAAAGTTTATCAATAGATTTTCTAGAAAAATAGAAACTCGTATGATATATTTCTTATATAAATATAAATCATTTCTGAAAATAATACCAGTATTGGTTGATTAATAGCATTTTTATTATGCAAATAGTGACTAGTATTTTATCGTATTCCATAGACCATAGCTAGAAAGCGTACAAGCAAAATTAATCCAATAAAATACAGTTTTATAAAGATAATTGTATCCAGTATTTTGAATGGAAATTCGGATAAATTATCAAACACAAAAATGTTAATAATTTCAGCCTCGTTCTGAAATATCTCAATGACACAAAAGAGAAGAAAGTAGTGAAATAATGAAAAACTTATTCAGAAAGAATCTGGATTTTATTGGATAAATAATCAGATCGGGATTATGAAATGACATTGAATTTTTTTTTTTTTTCATGGAGAAAGTTTCACTTTAATCTGCTTCTATCAGCATCTATCGATCTAAGTTTTTTTAATATATTTCTTTCTTTCTCCTTCTGTTCATTATCTATCTATCTATCTATCTATCTATCTATCTATCTATCTATCTATCTATCTATCTATCTATCACATTCTGTTCATTATCTATCTATCTATCTATCTATCTATCTATCTATCTATCTATCTATCTATCTATCTATCTCATTCTGTTCATTATCTATCTATCTATCTATCTATCTATCTATCTATCTATCTATCTCTCTCTTAAACCTGCAATATGAGTCAATTTTGATTATACACCAAAATATTTTCAGGGAAAGAACTCATATTAAAATGTACCTCACTTGATGTCTATCCGTAGCAATAATTAAATTAAATTCTTTAGAGTGAAAAATATTTAAATATTTAAAATTTCATTATGAAAGTAATTTTGTCAAAATTAAATTCTTATCAATCAACCAATATTGGTAAAGCTTTCGTATAAGCATTTTCCAAAAGTTTATAAGAAATCGTGTATGATTGCCAGCCAAAGGAAAAGCCCAACATACGAGATACCAGTTGAAGACATGAAAATCAAGTAAGTCTCAAATTGTATATGTCTAGGAAGCGTTTTGACAGAGAATCCGACATCAAAATTAGATGCTTTTTGGGATAGTGAAAATGCCTTCTAAAAGCTAAGTAATGTATTCAGAAACAGGAAAAGAAACAAAAACATTATTAAACTATTATGTAAACTTCCTGTATGGTTGTGAATTCTATCACAGATGAAGACAACAGAAATGTGGTTCTACTGAAGGATACTGAGAATGTAATACACGTGGGCAAGGACTGAGCTTTTGAGAATATTGAATTAAAATGAACAATCATAATCAGCGATAGAATAAAAACTGTTGGAATTTCTAGAAGGCAATGAGAAAAGATGGCTTAGAAGGTTTGACACTCACAGGACATATTGGGGGCAACTGGGCCAAAGAGAACTAGCGCGTAGCCTACTGAATGTGTAAAGCTTTAACAGAACAGTGATTAGTATAGAGAGCGACAATACGGATTTTACTGAAAGCTAAAAAGAACAGGGAATTGTGGAGAGCCGTGATCGCCTACGTTTTGAAGGCACATGGAAAGTACAAAAAGAACTGTAATCATACGCCTGGAAAATTACCTTCCATGTTTCTGTTGTTTTATTTTACTATTAGATTAATAATGTGATAGATAACAAACATGGCGACAGTTTCATGACTTTTAGTTCTTCATTGTTATTTTCTTGATGACTGTTACACATATTATTATTATTATTATTGCTCCTGTTGTTGATGTTTCCTTAGTAATTAATTTGAAACGAAAGCAACGATTCGGTTCTGACAACTTATTACGTCTCAATGTGATGCATCTGTAATAAAAGAAAAAAAAAGGTATGATTATTTGACCAAGGAAGTAAAGGGGGAGGGTTTAGTAAGAGATACCTTTCGGGTAAAATCCCAAGATCTTAATGTCACGATTCCGAAGGAATTGCGACAGTGCGACTCCATCTGATCTGGCGGCCATGGTAACGCGGTGACGACAAAGATAACGGGGTGAGTTCGATAACCTTGTTCAATAAAATCAAAAAGAGAATTAAATGAGAAATTATACACATCTCAAAGCGTATAAAATATATTGCATGATAATAATGAGAAACAAGGATAGAGAAGCTTTCAAAAAGAAGGAATATCAAAGTACCGTTTCTGTTCAGAGGAACGGAATTGTTGAAAATTTATAAACTATGAGAATAGTATTAAAGACAATCGTAGCAGCTATGTTGCTTAAGACAGCAGTAAGATTTTGATGTCACTAATAATAATAATAATAATGCTTTCTTAATAACATGGAAGTCCCTGCTGATTGTAATGCAACTTTGAAGACCTTCAGAAAAATATCAACATAAAAGTATCTTGAAGTTGAAATATAAAAAAAAAATGTCGCATATAAGGACAATCAATCATTGCAGTTGTAGTTGGGGCCCTCAGAGTGATTGTAAAAGAAATCCCTTGTTGCCCATGCCTTAAAGAAATAGAAAGTATTTTACTCTCAAATAGAGCTCACACATTACGAAGAGCTTTATCTATTTAAAATGTATGTAATCTTAGCTTTTTTGTTTTAGAAATATGCTCATTGGAAAATATCATAAAATCATTTCTGACCATAGGTCTCTGTTCAGGACACTGGGGAATAATAATAATAATAATAATAATAATAATAATAATAATAATAATAATAATAATGCTTTCTTATTAACATGGAAGTCCCTGCTGATTGTAAAGCAACATTGAAGACCTTCAGAAAAATATGAAAATAAATGGATCTTCAAGTTGAAATCTGAAAATAAAGACACATGAGAACAATCAATCATTGCAGTTGTATTTGGAGTCCTCGGATTGATTGTAAAAAGAATCCCTTGTTGCCAATGCCATAAAGAAATACAATGTATTGTACTCTCAAATGCACCACACACATTACGAAGAGCTTTATCTATTTAAATTTATGTAATCTTAGCTTTTTCTTTTTTCTTTTTTTTAGAAAAATCCTCATTGGAAAATATCATGAAGTCATTTCTGACCATAGGTCTCTGGTCGGGACACGGAGGAATAATAACAATAATAATAATAATAATAATAAGCCTTTGATATTGTTCCACATTCTTGGATCCTTAAGACTTTGGAAATGTACAGCATGGGAATGTGGAACACCAAGCTATACCTTAGTCACACCGGGGGCACTGCCATATCCAACCGTCTGAATATCCGACGTGGAATCTTTCAAGGAGACTCTCTGTCACCCCTTCTGTTTTGTTTATCCTTAATCCCTCTTACACATGAACTGAACAACAGTAGCTATGGTTACAAAATAAATAAGAAAATATTCAATCACCTACTCTACATGGATGATCTCAAACTCTTTGCCAAAGACGACAATGAGTTGAAAGGCCTCCTCAATATTGTAAAATACTTCAGTGACGACATAGGTATGGACTTCGGATTAGATAAATGTGCAAAAGTAACTTTTAAGAAAGGTAGAATTACAAAAACACCCTTAATAGATTTAGATTTTGTCACAAAGATTAGGGAACTGGAGCATGGTGAAGCTTATAAGTACCTAGGAATTAGCGAAGGAGATGGCATACAACACCCCCAAATGAAGGAAAAAATAAGAAAAGAGTATTACAGGCGTGTACGTCTGGTACTAAATACTGAGCTAAACTCAAAAAACAGGATATCAGCCATAAACACATTGGCTGTCCCTGTAGTGCAATACAGCTTTAATGTCCTTAACTGGACCATAGCTGAAATTAAGCGAATGGATGCCAAAACGAGAAAGCTTCTCACTTGCTATCGCATGCATCATTCCAAAACTGATGTCGATCGTCTGTATGTGCCCAGATCTGAAGGAGGCAGAGGATTAGTTCAACTAGACCTGTCCTACAAAACTACAACAATTGGCTTCCAAAGATATTTGGAAACTACAGAAGACTGGATGATGGTATGCGTCAAGGAAGATGAAAGTAGTAAGCGTCTTTACTCCGTAATGAAAGAAGCCAACAAATTCAAAATGGAGTTTCAAATGGGCGTAGAGATGCAACTACAGCACAATACACCGGCTGAAACTGCAAAATACCTAAAAAAGACAGCAAAGACGAATGCAACCGACCAGCTACAGAAGCGATGGCAAGATAAACCGTTTCATGGCCAATACTCTGCCCGTATCAAACAAGCTGACGTAGACAAAACCCGTACCCATCAGTGGCTACATAGTGCAGGGTTGAAAGCGGAAACTGAAGGTTTTATCCTTGCTGCACAGGACCAATGCTTGCTAACTAGGAATTATCAAGCACATATACTAAAATATTGTGTCAGCCCAAAATGTAGATTCTGTGATAAATATCCAGAAACGATTGATCATCTTGTATCAGGTTGTACGGTGTTGGAACCCACTGAATATAAAACCCGACATGACAGAGTGGGCCAATATCTGCACTGGAAAATCTGCAACTTCTACGGGAAGGAAACTGAAAGAAACTGGTATGAACACCACCCAGACGCGGTTACGGAGATAGGACCTGTTACAATTCTATGGGACTACACAATACACACTGACAAAACAATCAAGGCCAACCGGCCAGATATTGTTATTAAAGACCACAAACAAAAACGATGCCTCCTTATTGATATGGTAGTCCTTGCTGACTGCAATGTATCTTTGAAGATATTCAAAAAGTTGTCAAAGTACAAGGACCATGAAATCTCGAAAATGTGGCATATGGGAACATCAACAATCCCTGTTGTAGTTGGAGCCCTAGGACTGGTTGGAAAAGATTGCAGTAGATTAATTGAAGGGTTTCCTGGAAGTCCATGCCTCAAGGAGATACAAAAAATTGTTCTGACAAGTACAGCCCACACCCTACGAAGGGCTTTATCTATGTAATTTATTTTTTTTTTTTTTGTCAGTGGAAAGTGTCATGACGCCATTTCCAACCTTAGTACCTTGGGCGGGACCCGGAAAGAAATGTGTAAACGCCAGAAATCAAAGAAAATAAAAATGATAATAATAATAATAAAAGCTGAAACCGAAGGTTGTATTCTTGCTGCACAGGACCAATGCTTGCTAACTATAAATTGTCAAAAACACATACTAAAATATTGTGTTAACCCACATCTTGTATCAGGTTGTACGGTATTGGAACCCACTGAATATAAAACAAGTCAAGAAAGAGTGGGCCAATATCTGCACTGGAAAATCTGAAACTTCTTCGGGAATGAAACTCTAAGAAATTAGTATGAACATTATCCAGACCCGGTTACGGAGGTAGAAAGTGTCACAATTTTTATCGGATTTTACATAGAGAACAATCAAATCTAATCGACCAGAAATCTTGATCAAAAACAATAATAACAGAAAGTGCTTTCTTATTGACTTGGCAGTTCCTGCAGAATGTAATGTATTTTTGAATATAATAAAAACCTATCAAAATACAAGGATGTTGATGTGGAAATCTAAAAAAATGTGGCGCATGAGACATCAATAATTGCAGTTGAATTGTAGTCCTCTGATTTATTGGAAACGGTTCCGATAGACTCATTGAAATGATTCCTGATAGCCCAGGCCTTAAAGAGATTCAAACGCTACTCATGAGTATAGCTTACGACTTACGAAGAGTTTCTCTATGGGAAATATGTGTGATCTTAGATTGTCTTTTTTTTTCCTTTTTTTTTTTACAAAAATTCTCAAGGGAAAATGTCATGATACTATTTCTGACTTTAGGGGACTGGGTGAAACCCGGAACGAAATGAGTATAGAACAGAAATCAAAGGCAATAATAATAATAATAATAATAATAATAATAATAAATCACTTCTGACAGGTGCAGAAATTATTGATGGGGATCTGGTCGAGCGACGTGTTGAACCAGTGATAGTAACAAAGAAGGAAAAGCGGTATAATAATGAAAAAAAAAACAAAAAACTTCACAATTATTTTCATGAGATGAAGACCATTGCAGAAACTGAGAGGTGGCCTCTTAAATACAGAAAGTGTTACTCACATTTGAAGCACAAGTATAGGCCTTCAGAATGAATGCAACCAGGGCCAGTACAGACAAATCAAAAGAAACCAATGGCAGTGTGTGTGTGGGGGGTGAACTGATGAGATATTTATTCACATACATATTCTCGGATTAAGGTTTGCCGTTGTGTTGAAACTTGACTAATGCATGAAATAATAATGCAACACAAAATGTACTTAGAACAAAATGTATTGAAACAAGAAAGTGTACAAAATATTTACAAATAGTCTTTCGTATATTCCTTGGAAGACCGTTCCTGGAGAATGTGTTGACTTCGTCGCAGTCGGGCTGAGTCTCTGGATGAATCTCTTGATTCCTCCCCACCGTCTTCCCGGTACCAACCATATTTATATGGTCGGTACTCCACTATGCAAAATAGGTGGATCCTACCACAACACGTTGGAATGAAGTGGGTAGATTATATTGAATCAATTGCTGAGTCTGCAACTAGGAAAGTTGGTTCACTGTATCCAGTTCGACACTTACTCCCGCCAGACTCTGTATTACATATTTATGCGTCTAAAATTTTTCCATGTCTTGAATATTGCTGCAACTTTAGACTGGTGCTCCTGCTATATATTTAGGGATTCTTGATGAAATACAAAGGAGAATCCGCAATGATATTGGTAATTACCTGGCATCTCAGCATCTGTCACTTTCCAACTCTGCTTTTTCTCTAAATGTCTTTCATGGTAATTTTTCTGATGAACTTTTCTATATACTACTGATATTTTAGGAATTTAAGTGCAGTACTAGATTGGCGGCAAGGTCTCATCATTTTTCTGTTGAAATGACTATATGTAACCGTTAGTTCTATGCTAACATTCTATTTGTTAAGGGGTCCACCCCTTTTTATACAAGTGGACTCGCTCAGTGTGTACTTGTACTGCTGCCGGTGAATACCCGGGAGTGAGAATGTGAGAGAGTGCGAGTGTGAGGTAACCGCTTTCTAGGAGTCACAGTGGCGAGCAGGTAGACTCAGAAAGAAGTCCTACTTCGAGACTGGATTTACCAGACGGGGTATATATATTATTATCGCTACTAACCGCACTTCTGGATCTACTAACCGTATTACCAATTGTATTATTACGTCAATACATTTATTTGCTATATTTCATACCTGCGTTTGTCATTCATTTGAGACCGGATTTCATCTCGGAATCCACAAGATTATTCTATCACACTTTTTGCTTTCTAATCTCTTTTCCAGTTTCTTACATCTGATTCAAGTTTGACCCCCAAAATGTAAATGCAATGTCAGGGTTTATCGTCTGTCTTAATTCTTACTGTGTTCTTTTATTCTCTCCTTAAGAGTACATAAATGCGCCATATACTCTAACACCCAGCAAACACTTGCAGCTTAGTAGTTTTTTATGCCTTGTTTGGGGTGAAATGATTAAAAACTCGATCAATATCCCAAATTGTCACCGAAAGTGTTTAAGTGTTGACGCGACTGGATTGGTAAGAATATATATTGAGGAATATTGCGCGAAATTGGCTTCAGTTTCAAAGAGACATGATAGAAATGTCAGCCGGAAGCAATGAGAGAAAGCAATACCCACAATATATGGGATTTTTCAGTCAAGGCAAATGATAAGATTGAATCAACAAGACAAGACCTTATTGTTATAGATAAAGAGTGAAGCAATTGTTAAATTATTTACTTTGCTGATGCATAGGATACAAGATTTAGATTTGGCAATATTGAACAAATAATAATAATAGTAATAATGATAAATTAATTTTGACGGCTACGCAAGAAGAGGAGGGGAACCTGGAAGAGTGTAATACTGTGATAGTACAAACATGCCAGTGATAGTACAAAAGAAAACAAAGGAGAGGCAGCAAGACAAGTTAAAAGACAAGAAAGTTTTATGGTCAGTTTTTTTTTCAGCTGGACGTGAGAGGCGTCTTTGGGTTTAAAGATGGTGTTATAAACATCGCAACATAGTCACTTATATTTACACTGCATGAGCCGACTATAAGAATAAATGAAATCAAGTCTATGGGGATAAATCACATAAAGGAATCAAATGCAGGTTGTGTACGTAAGCTGATGAGATGATTAAACTCAAACTCTATGAATGTCCCAATTTGGAACAGAAGGAGAATAAGCAACGGCAGAATTGGAGCTGTAAGACAACCCTTTGGGATGTCTGCTGTATATTTGTCTTCAATGCAAAAAAAAGGTAATTATATAGATATAAGCCAAGGTTAGTGGTGGAAAGTTTAGAGTCACGGTGTATTATGGGATATTAGGTTCAAACGGAAACTAGCATACGTTAAATAATTGATTTTCCTCTTCCATATGATACAAAAAACTGAAAGATACACAGATATCAATCAGGACGTGAAAAGGTTATTGAGCATAATAAATACTTCCGCTTGAAACACCACCTAGAAAACTGAAAGACCGCTTATGGAAAAGTAGAAGCGAGACAGTGATTTTACAATTCCAGAGAAGTGTCATCTTTTATTTTCTACGAGTAATCTCCGAGATATTCCTGAGTTGGGAGGCGTCTTGATGCCCCCCTCTGCCTCATGAATAGCATTTCCATCGACCTCAACGTGAGACAGAAATATGATTTCGTCAAAGCTTGTAGGATGTTTGCGTTCAAAGACTCGCTTTGATAAAGTGCCCTCCCAGCTGTATTCGTTCCGGGAGTGAGAAAGTGAGAGAGTGAGAGTGTGAGGTAACCGCTTTGTAGGAATCACAATTGCAAGCACGTAGACTCAGAAGAAAGCCATACTTTGATACTGAATTTTCCAGACTGTAAATATATATATTATTATTATTGCTACTAACCGCATTTCTGGATCTACTAACTGTATTACCAATTGTATTAGTAGGTCAATACATTTATTTACTATATTTCATTCCTTCGTTTCTCATTCATTTGAGACCGAATTTCATCCCGGAATTCACAGGTCTTGAAGTCAACGAATAGTCAGGTCTTGAAGTCAACGAAAAACGGTAGCGCTACAAGCGAAAGAAGGAAAATTGAAAACGACCATGTTTAGATCGTGTCGGATATCTCCACGTTGATGAAATGATGCAGTGGAAAGATAAGTGCAGATACACATGCGCATATCACCGTCACAGTTATTGTCAGGACGTCGCTGATTATAGCAGCGAACAGTCTTCAGGTCTTCATTCCAAATGTTTTTCATTGCATTGAAATAATTTTCCTCACGAGGAGGTATAGCCGCAAGACATAGGGTCTTTAAAATTAATTTCCACCACTCATAGTCTGGTTATCAGCAAAGAGTTTTGAGAAAATAACATAAGAAATTGACAAGGATTTTAAAGCTAGACAATTTTAGAGTCTTCGCAAGAAAGATAAAGGCTGTTTTGAAAGGGATATCAAATATTATAACTGATATTTAAACAGGCACATAAAAAAAGCAGGTGAGAATAAATAAAAAAAATGAATATTTAAGTTATTTTAATGAGGTATAATATCTAAAAGCAAATAAATAAATAAAATATAAGGTAAAATATCTTCATCCATTCGTAATTCCTCTTTGATTGAAATGAGCACATTAACTAAAATCAACAATGTTATACAATACAATGAATCTTGAAGTGTGACATTACAAAGTGTCCCTGGTATTAGTTGAAAGGAATGTGACACTATCTTTGACACTGGTAGTTTTAAATAAGGATTTTAAAGTGGTCATGTAAAAACACCATATAGACTTGGATCATTGGACGGATTGCAAAAGCATTAAGCAAAAAAGACTTTGGAGTGAAGAATCAGGAATTGAAATTTGAAGTCAAGCAAACAAAAAACAAAAAACAAAAAACAAATTTTCTTTTTCTTTTATAAACATAAACGCAAATAATAATTATTATAAACAAAAGCTTGAATGCAAAGCAGAAAATATATATTTTTTCCGATTTGCAATACATAATTTTGTTTTGATAAAAATATAGTCGACTGTCGCGGAAATTATTTATTATTGCAATTCTGCAAACAAATAGAGATTCTTGCAGTCTTGCAGTTGGTATTAGAAGGTCGTCTGTTGGCCAGAGACTGAATACAAGTGAAACCAGAAATGTAAACATAGGTACCTCCACGAAATTGCTACAAAAAATATATAGCATAAAAAAAAAACGATGAAATAAATTTTTATCGGCTTAAATATATATATCATTCTTAAGAAGAAACACCAAAGTATTTTTTGATTATTTTTAAAAAATTTTTACTCATTCTTATCAGGTCCGAAATTTTATTTAAAAAATGTTGTTTATTTCTGTCATCAAAATTACTTAAAAAAAGTAGCTATCAGCCATTTTTTTTCTAATTTTGTAAACAAGTTAAAATCCTCGTTTATTTTTGGTATAATTATACCAAAAAATCAATTCTAATTTTTTCAAAATTTAAATTGACTAAAATTAGCAAATTTAAAAGATTAGTTAAAATATTTTGAAAGAAGCTTTTTACTTACTTTTTTCGAATAAAAAAATTGTTCGAAATAAAAAGTAAGCGATCTGAACTGTGTTGTCATTTCTCGAGTGACAAGTGATACCTGTCATCACATATCGACAGCTAACGTGAGATTCGCGTTATCATACAGATGGTCATACGTGACGTAACGTTTTTTTTGTTTTTTGTGTGAATCAGCTTATGTACTACCCCGTAATTAGTAGATAATAAAAAACAAAAAATTAGCATTCCAATTTCCTTTATTTTGTTATTTTATTATTACTGGAACTTAAAACATAACTTTGTTGATACTATCTATTGTTACGAGGATGCATTTCTATAATAAGGGATTCCTTTGAGTTCTACTTGTTATTACAAAAAAGTTTTCACTCATGAAGTAGTTGTAAAATAGAGAAATTAGAAATAGAATGTTTGGAAGATTCTAGATCATTCTAGTATATTCGAGAAAAATCTAGAAATATGCAAATTAGGTGGTAGCCCCTATAAAAATGGGATTTTGGAAAAGGGTTGTCAATGCTGTCAGTATCAACTCCGGCTTTTGATTCAAGGACTATTATATCCAGCCGAAAGAATCTCTATAAAAAGTTGCCGACCAACCAAAACCCAAAAGAGAATTTCATGGAACAAAGTTGGTAAATAGAATTTTGACTAATTTTCATTGACCAAACTAAAAATTAATATTTATTTACACACCTTTGTGGATTTCCAAATATAGCACTTAGATTACTTCACTCGCCCTAAAAAGTGATTTGACTCCCTTTCCTTCTCCCTAGTAACACTTCGCCAGTAACTCTGTGTTTTCTGTTTTGTAGGCTACAATTGTTTATCCTGTATATGTTTTGTTCTGTTTTAGTAAATTAAATATTTGTTTGTCTGTGTTGTGGTAAATCATTTTTTTTTCCTTTGTTACAATTATCAACACGTAACACTAGAGATAATAAATACTATAAATAATGAAATCTACGCTTACACTCAAGCCACGTGACCTTCCGTACTTTTTAATGACAAGCCATTTAAGCGCTTTTTATCAAAACATAATTACATTTTTTTCATTAGTGGGGATCATCGGATGGGTCCAAATTATACAATTTTCAAATCCCTAGACAATGACGAGCTAAGAAAGAGAAGTACAAAGGTTGATGGTGCTGTTATTTATTTTTATAATTTTTTTAAAAATTTAATGAAAAAGTGTTAAAATTTCGATTTAAAATTAAAGAAATGAGAAATAATTGTATTAAAAATTCAATTTTCATTGAAAGAATTTTTTGCTTTCAGAAAATATTGTCCATATTCATACGAACAAATAAAAACAAATAAAAGCGTTTGAAATTAAATAGTATATTTGTTTTTATTGAGTTTTGTTACTTTTGTATGTTACAATTCAGAGCTGATTTTCAGGTAATGGGTTCATTAAAAAACAAAAAACAAAACATGATTTACATTCTTCAAAGCCTTGTGCTTTAAATATTGTAATCACTAAAAACCGATGGTATGGAATTTTTTGAGTTTTTCATAAAATTAGATATGGGGGTTTTAATAAAAATAAAAAAAAATATTTCTGTCATGACTTTAATAAAAAAAAACATATTCATAATAATTTCGATCATCTGTGAATATTTTCTGAAAGTTTCATTAACATCTGACAATTATTTTTATGTTTACAAGATTTTCCAAATTAATAGGTATAAATACCAAAAAAACGCGCTAAAAATTATCTGTTATTTAGTATCCTTTTTGCAAAAAAAAAAAAGATAAACAAGGTTTTTTAAATCAAAATTTAGAATATTCTAAAAAGATGGAAAAATTTTGAAAAATAATTAAAAAAAAAATTTGGTCTATCCTCTTCATAAAAACATAAGCATTTTGACGATAAAATTTTGTTTTCGTAAATTTTGGCGTCTTTTTCATCAGACTATGCTCTATTTTTTTGCAATTTCGTGGAGGTACCTATGTAAACAAAAGGAATTGCCTAATGGAATGTAGAGTCCAAAATATGGTTTGGAGACGGATAAATAATCTGGAGCGTTTTTTTTTTAAATGAACAATGAATTATTTGGGTCGAATTTGGTAAATCGACAATCAAAAGAAATTGATAATTTGAATAAAATTTATTGACAATAAATTATTTTTGGAAGAAGAAATGACTTTTAAAAACAGAGATTAATATTTTGAAATACTAGACCGATTTGTTTAGGGTCGGTGTCATGTCTCCAGTGTTGGAGAAAAGAATTAATACATACATACATACATATATATATATATATATATATATATATATATATATATATATATATATATATATATATATAAAAGTGAACATAGAAGTCAACACTTAGAGGCGACAGTCTGTTTCATGCTAGATGCAATCGTCAAGCCATTTGTTATAGTTACACACACTCTATCTCTGATGATGAGCACTTTATCCCATAAATATAGCACATATTAAGGCTATATTTATTCATATATATATATATATATATATATATATATTACAAAGAAGCGAGAAACCGCAAACGTTTTTGGTTGTAATGTGGAAAAGTGTTTCAATAACTTGGACGAATTTCAAACGTGAATTAAGTTTAGAATCGATCCAAGTTATTTGAACATCCTTTATATATAAAATTTAAACGAAAAAGGTATATATACAAAAGAAATTAATGAATACCTAATGAGCTTTGAAGTGACGTAAAAGTTAGGCGATAATGCATATAAACCGAACGCTCGCTTGAAGCGAGGAGCAGTCCTAGTTTGGGCGGGAAGCAACCAGAGGCCACGAGAGGTCGTCAGATAGCATCAAGGCCCGGCCATAGCAGGGAGACGCTGGAAGAAGCCACGTGACCTGCTGCCGAAGAGAATTGCTGCTAAAGAGAATTGCTGACTTTGAGCCAGACAAGAGAATTGTTGACATTGAGACAAACAGCAGAATTGCTGACGTTGATTTCGAGAAGAGAATCGATGACGAGAAGTTCCTACCACCTAAAATCATCGTGTGTAAGTTTAACCCACTCCAATTATTAGAAACAAAAGATATAGTGTCATGATAGAGGGTCAAATGTGGGAGGGGTAATTTTGTTATATCAAAGATTACATAAACCCAGTGAAAATTAACCAAGCGGCCTTCTTCGTTATTTATTATGATATTTGGGTTTTCACCGGCGGAAGTATTCTTGTTAATTTTTCATGCACAATACTGTCAACTCGATTCAGTGCTTAAGTGCGAACGGAAATTCGATCTTCACTGCACTGTGATCAAAGGACACAACGTGGGCAGAGCAGAGGAATGAAAAAAAGTGGTCAACATTTAACCATCAGTTGACCAGCCTCAGTACTGAACAGCGTGGGAAAGATCACGGATCGAGCCGGGTCGGTCGTGATATAGACTTACACTCTTACGAAGGATGACTGAAAGGGCTTGATATATATATATTTGAACCAGAACCGTAAGGTGAAAATCAAAATAATCTTCGTCGGTATCCAGAAAATGCTTTGATTATAGAATTAACCACTCTGTGCAATTAGTTCAAAATTTCTTTCCAAATATTTTTTTTTATCCCGTGACCCAGTTGAAGTTGTTTTTTTTTGGGGGGGAGGGGGGAGATAGCCTGACATAATACAACGCTATTCAGGCAGGTTTTGAATTTAGAGTTTTTCCTTCATCGGCTGGGGAGAGAATGAAAGGATTCATTCCTTTCCCAAGGGTATTGGCTTAAGTGAATGTAATGGATCCAACTGGAAATCGAACTCGGCTCTCTCGATTCCCCAGTTCCACCGAGCCTGATGTTTTATATATAATAATTATTTCTTGTTTTCAAACGATGACACGTTGTAACTAGGAAGTCAGCTTCACACTGATATCTAAAACCATGAATTACGGAGCCGATTTGGACAGTAAAGATATGCTTGGATTGACTAGTATTAAAAGAATTGTGGAGTTGATGGTGATAGTTTAACCCATCAACATTGGAGCACGCGAAATAATCTCTAATAAGCCGACCAAAAGTATGGAAGATAAGATATTTGGGGATTAACCAAGTTTAATCAAAACGATAATGTTACTCAAAACAGCGAAAGAAAGAGTTAAATGTTATTTGTTCATTGCTGGTGGAAACATTCAAGCATAAGTCAAGAAACCTTATAAAGGATTATTTCAAGTACACAAAGATGAATCATTTACATTTTCCTATTCTCTTGGCAAAAACACTACCTTGGGGAACAGACTCCCAAGAGGATGCTTCCTGATCACTACAATGTTAACATCTTCACTTTTAGAATCAACATTTATCTTTGCTACATGTCCTCATGGTCTGCTCTTCTTGCGCCTTCTTATATTCAGACCTCAAGCGCATTCAAGGATCCTCTACTTGAATGTTTTTTGCGTTTTGTACACACGGCCACAGTACGTTGAAACACCGGTTCTCGTACAATCACCGAAGTTAAGCAAAGTCGAGCCTGGTCGGTAACTAGATGGGTAACCACGTACAAGGTGCTGTTAGCTTGGGTGTTCGCCTGCTGTTATGGAAAATGACTCCGAATTCTTAATCGAAGAGTCTAGTTCGAATTGGAATCTTATTATTCAATTACGCTCAAATATCCTTGCGAATGGTATGAATGCGTTTCTTCTCCTCCCTGTATGGGTTAATTAGAAAGACCTATATCACTATCTTCCATCCTAAAAATTAATTTCCTACTACCTCCGCTAACATTTATGTTACGAATCTCGATAAGCATTAGCATTTTAATGGTAACAATATAGCTTGTGTGGTTCACAAGCTTTGTATTGGAAAGGTTAATACAAGAAAACTTTCTATTTAAAGGCATAGAAAATCCTTATGAATCCTTTAATATCGAAATTTTAATTTCTTGGGAACTACAGTAATAAAATTATGATATATGTTATTCCATCGAAAACATGGTAAATTGATACTCAGTTTTCGTGCATGTACATATTTGTGTGGACATAATTATTAGAGTGTGTACGAGGATCATTCAATAAATACAGTGAATTTTTCGGTATACAGATAGAAGCTTACTTTTTTTTACTTTTCAACGTAGTCTCCCAGCAGTGTAACACACTTTTCCCATCTGTGCACAAGCTTCCGTATTTCCCCAGCGTAAAATTCTTTGGACTCATGTCTCAGCCAGTGGCTCACAACACTTTTGACTTCATCGTCACTTTTTAACTTCGTGCCTCTCGTGAACGCTTTCAAGGGACCAAATAGGTGAAAGTCTGAAGGGGCAAGGTCCAGGCTGTAAGGGGGATGAGGGAGCAGTTCCCAGGCCAGCTCGTTGATGGTCTGCACCGTTTGGGCTTCTATGTGAGGCCTTGCGTTGTCATGATGCAAGACGACTCCTTCTGACCGATGACCCCTGCGTTTGTTCTGTATGTCTTTCTTGACCTGCCTCAGCAATTTACAGTAGTTCTTCTGTCAGACTGAATGAGGTCATTGACTGATTCGATCACCTCAGGAGACCTCACTTCTGTAGGCCTCCCAAACCTGTCTTCATTCTCAACACTGCTCCGTCGTTTTTTAAACAATTTAGCCTACTTGTAGACATTTTTTGGCTGAAACATGTGGCACCATACACAATGGACATTCTCCTATGAATTTAAACTGGTTTGCACCCTTCAGCAACCAAAAACTTGATAACTGACCGCTGTTCAATCCTGCAGCATGCTTCTTGGTCGGCCATCATTGTTAACCGCCAAAACTCTCAAAGTTGTTTTTTTAATCTGCAAAAGAAATTAAATCCATGTGAAAAAGAAGTAAAAAAATAAATAAATAGATAGATAAAAAAAAGTAAGCTTCTATCTATATTAGAAGTCCTTATACCGAAAAATTCACCTTATTTATTGAATGACCCTCGTACATTATGTTTAGTTTTATTGGAGTTATAGTTGGGAATACAGTTAGATTTTTCTGACATTGTAGGATATTATATAGACTAATGTCATGAAAGAGGGCTTCCATATTGGTTGTATCGTTGATTTATTTCTGGAGCAGCATATCAACCTGTATGGCTTGTTTAAAGCCAAAATCTAAATACAGGGTGACCCAAAATAACGGACACTATTTAATAATCCAATAAAACCAAGAGTGATGGAAAAAAAAAATTTATTCATAATAATTGAAACCTTAAAACATGCCATTTAAGAAACAACGATGGAATTTTCATTTTTTTTTAAATTACGTCCTGTAGATGGCGTCCACCTGTACGAATGCATTCTTGAAATCTGCTGTTGAGATTCCTCATTGACTGCTGCAACATTTCAGCTGGGATACTGTGAATTTCATCTTGAATTCTAAATGGCGAAATGTTTACTTGCTCAAGGTCACTGTCTCGCAGTGTTGCCACTTGCTCATGTCTGGCAATACGCACTTCAAAAATTCCCGTTTTTTTCGTCACCCTGTATTTTTTAACGTAATTTTATGCTCTCAGAATAAAGTTATGTTTTTTTATATTTTGTAGAAATGTTAGTAATTTTAGTATAAAATGTAATTAAGAATATTTGTACTGCTGTAATTATTGACATTTTGCAATAAAATTGTATTTTTGGTCATTTTACTATAAAAATGTACTGTTAATTTTTTGTTCTTTTGGCCCATAGCTGGGACCCTACCAGGTGCTACCACCATGGATCAGGATAGATCTGGGAACAACAACAATTTATAGTTCGCTCCACGCTCCTTAATACCTCCAATCTCAGAGGCCTTGCTGCCAGATGTAGTTTATCATGCCCAGAATAAAGAAGGAAAAGAGTAAGAACCAAAACAGAATTTATATTCGATTAGAAAAGAGAAGAAACTGTGAGAATAGGACATTATCTTTCTCACAGTAGAGAGGATAAAATTTAAATGAAGTAGGGTACTTTTAAATTAAGTAGGGTACTTTTAAGAGAAGAGAAGAAAACGGTAACTACGAAAGTAACAATCATACGCATCGATACGGGAGCACTTGGATTAATCCCTAAGAAAAATGCAAAAGATATACTAGTCATGATAATTTTTAAAATTATATTGAATCAATTGATCGCTCTGTTGCTTGAAAGATAGTTCAGTGTGTCTTGCGAGAATTTTCCTCATCAGAATCCGTCTTACACATTTATAAGTCTACTATTCTTTCATGCATTGGAGAGTCATGTTATATTTTCTCCGGTGCTTCTGCGATGATTAGATATTCTTGAGAAGAATATGCAATGTTATCAGTCCTAACCTTGTCTATCGGCTTAAGTCACTTTTCCACCACCGTAACGTAGATTCTCTTGTCCATTTTCTATAAATATTTTCATAATAGTTGTTCTGATGATTTTTTCTTTTTGGTAGCTCGACGTTAGGAAATTCAGCGCAGTACTAAATTAGCAGTTAGGTCTTATCATTATACAAATGAGATTACGTGATGTAAGCATCAATTCTACGCTAACTGTTTCTTCTCTCGCTTGTTGAACTACCTTCCCGCTTCTTGTTTCCAGTCAGCTTTGATATTCAAAAATTTAAATGTAACGTCAATCTTCATCATTTATCCATTTCAATCCTGTATTGTACTTTCCCTTCAACAACTTGTTCTCGTTTTTTGTTTGTTTCATACTCAGCAACCAAACGCATCTTAGTGATTTTGTCACCATGCTTGGAGTTAAAAGATACATATTTAAATAAAAAGATGTATCGAAAAAAAATCAAAACGCTTTATTCATTATGATTTTGTTGACGCCGTAAGTTCTATAGTAGCATTTTCTTCTCTCACACTTCTCGTTTTTGGAATTACTTTCCAATACTCTTACATCTTCAAATATTTCAATGTAATGTCAATCGTTATTTTCAGTCTTCGTGATTCATGTTCTTTTTTATTCTCTCTCCTTAATAAGATTTTTTCTCACATTCTTTCATGCCCAGTAATTGTTTGAGTCTTAGATTTATTGCCATTCTTGTGTGAAATGGTTAAATGATGAAGTGCACACGCTCACAGACTCCATTCATTCCAAGAACAATAATTTATTCCAGCAGGATAATGTACTTTGTCATCGAGAATAATATGGCAAGAACTATTTTAAGGACCATTCTAGACGAATGCTTTGTCAACACTTTCGCCCAACAAATGCGCATCGGGCAATTATGGAATGTGTTCGGTACCCGTTACGTGATATCAGTCCTCTTATATGGCAGAGAATTCTGGACAATCTTCTCACAGATGAAGAAGAGACTTGAGGCAACAGAAACAAAGAAAAGAGTACTGAACTCTTACGTATTATCATTCCTCCTATATGGTAGTGAATGCTGGACATTCTCCTCACAGATGAAGAAGAGACATGAGGCAGGAGAAACAGAGAAAAGAGTACGGAACTGTTATGTAATATCAGTCCGCCTATGTGACAGTGAACTCTGGATAATCTCTTCACAGATGAAAAAGAGACTTGAGGCAATAGAAACAAAGAAAAGAATACTGAACTGTTACGTCATACCAATTCTCCCATATGGCAGTGAATGCTGGACAATCTCTTCACAGATGAAGAAGAGGCTTGAAGCAACAGAAACAAATAAAAAGGTATTGAAATGTTACGTAATATCAGTCCTTATACATAGCAGTAAACGCTGGATAATCACTTCACAAATGAAGAAGAGGCTTGAAACAAGAGAAACAAAGAAAAGAGTACTGAACTGTTACGTAATATCAGTCCTCCTATATGGTAGTGAATGCTGGACAATCTCTTCACAGATGAAGAAGAGACTGGAGGCAATAGAAACAAAGAAACGAGTACTGAACTGTTAAATAATATCAGTCCTCTTACATGATAGTGAATGCTGGACAATCTCCTCACAGACTAAAAAGAGACTTGATGCAACAGAAATGTAATTCTACAGAAGGATGGTGACGATAGATTGGGCCGAACGAAGTTTTAGAGAAAATGGAATCAAAAAGAAAACTTATATTTAACATTAGGAAGAGACATTTGAAATTTCTAGGAATATAATGAAGAAAGAGGGCTTGGAATATCTGATACTCACAGGACAGACTGAAGAAAAAAAAGGGAGAGTACTGTCTTCAGTCCTTATTTTCTTGCTCCTCTGAGTATTTATTCACATCACTCTCTTCTTATGACAATATCTAAGTTTCTTTCTCTCATCTATCTCTCTTTAAATGTGTTGGCGTATTTTTACTATAAAAATGTATTTTTATACTTTTATAGTGTTTTCACCACAGTTAAGGGGTAACTATTTCCCTATATCTGAGATCCTAACAGGTTTGACCACCCCGGGTAAAGACGACCTCGGCAGAACAGCAATTAAGAGGTGGCTCAAAATTCTTCAAAACCTCCACTCTCCCGATCAGAGACTTTGCTGCCTGATGCAGTTTATCGTTATAAACTGGGACGTCTTGGTAAATATCATAAACTGGTTGGGTTCTGCTTTTGTGAATAATACTATCATTTTTAGATGGCCTTCAGCTACAATCCCTTTAAGATTAATGCAACGTATTTACATTAAATATTAAATTGGATTAAACATCAACTGCAAGAATGCAGATTTGTTTCAAAAGGATGAGCCGAATGAGCAAACAGCAACTTGGAAATATCAAAATCAAACAAATAAAAAACATTTAAATATTTAGTGTTTTAGCAGAGGACGGAATGAGTGACACTGAAATCCGATGGGCGTATAGGGATAGCCAGAGATGAATTCCAAAACCCCAGCAGAGTATTAAGCAATGGAAAAAAAAAAAACGTCGCTAGAAACAAAGAAAAGAGTACTGAACACTTACGTGATATACACTTTTATGGCTATCAGTGCTGGTACGACAGAAGGATGCTGAGGATACCATGGATCGAACGTGTGAACAACGAGAAAGTTTAGAGAACAAGGAAACAAAAAAAAACTTATACTTAACATCCGGAAGATAGTTAAAATTTCTAGGTTACATAATGAGGAAAGAGGGCTTTGAAAAACTGATCCTTACATGATAAAATGAAGGCAAGAATGAAGGTAAGAGGGAAGAGATATACAAACGTATAAAATACATGAGTAGATGGGAGACGGAACAGGCTTCAGGAGGAATAACAGACACAATTTACTAAAGACTGGAAGAGGTGGAGAGCCATGACCACCTCCGCCCTTAAGGCACACGGTAATTTGAGACTGCCCTTCCCATTTTTTGTTTTTTAGCTTTTGTAAGCAATTGTAAGTTATATAAATATATATATTATTTGTATAATATAAAAATATAGAAGATATGTAAATATATATATACATATTTCGATATATATATATATATATATATTTCGATTTTTATTAAAGAATGATTCTTTCCGAGTTGAATTTTCAAAGTCGATAAGATATATTAATGGAAGGCGAATATTATTTACGATATGACATACTGTGTTGCACCAAAAATAAAATTTCATTTAATTTTCATAAAGTCTATGGAGGGCGTTATTAGCATTGAAGAGGTATTGCTTCTGCTTCAATAATCTTCTAGTCTTGTGCATGTTGCTTTAAATTCTATAGTCTGCACTTTTCAATATATGGGAGAAACAACATAATATTTTATCGGCAAAATATTGGTTTTCGTAAGTTCTTTAAATATTGGCTAAATTTTGGTTTTAGAATTTATCATCAGTTATTTTTATAAGCCACGTTGTTTAAGCAGTGTAATTATTAACATTGAACAAAGTGAACTCGTTTAGTCTGTTGTTGTAGTATACCTACGGACGATAATGGATATGTCCCCATTCACATGAATGCAGTAGTAAATACTGTATGTTGGTCTGTAGTTGAAGATTCATATCCAGCTGTGCTGGTCAAATTCTCTGCCTCTGGGCATAGAGGATCCCCAGGATATGTCGAAGAGCAGAATCTCGTCTCGGGAAACAGCTACCCGATATCGTTTTATACGGGGTCTGTGGGGAATTTTTGGACAAGCCTACGGCCTCGGATACTCCATATTAAATTCAGCGTTGTGACACATCTGACCGTCCCGGTGGTCATTAGATATCCTGTAGTTACAGATTCGTCTCCAGCTTGTGCTGGTCAAACTGTTTGCCCTGGGCATAGAGGATCCCCAGACGAGGCTATGTCGAAGAGCGGGGTCGCATCTCGGGAAACAGCTACCCGACCCCGTTTTATACTGGGTATACGGGGAATTTTTGCCCGAGCATAGGTGCCCGGATAACCCACTTTCAAGCCTTGTGCCACATTTGACCGCGTGGGGCGGTTGGTAGACATCCTGCAGTTGGAGATTTTATTGTAGAATTCACTTGACTTACTTCTAGCAGTTGACTACTTCTGGGGAACTTCATATGTGTTGTTCTTGTCCTAAGTATTATCGTTTATTACCATCCTTCGTTTGATTATTCTATTCAGTAATCTTCTCTAGATTACAACCGCTGTGCAGTTGCTTTTCGTACAAATTTCTCTTTGATTCCCGCTGAGAAGATAAAGAGAAAACCGCTATATATTCCAAAACACATTTACAGATATTAAAAAGGAATTTGTAGCGAGCCATGACACTCCACATACAGAAGGAATCTGGCATTTGAATAAATCATTTAGACACATCTGAAATTAGAAAAAAATCGGTGATTGTAAAATTTGAATTTTATCTTTAGAAATATATCTCTAAATTACTGTTTTCTCGTTTAGGAGTACATTTCTGTGCTTGAGAGGCTTGCAGACGTTCGCTACATCTCATGTTTGTTTCTCGAATATCTTTAGAGCCATCAGTTTATACTACGACTATGTTGGGCGGGCTTTCGTTTCAGTGTCTCTGAGAAAGCAATAGTTTAACAAGATTAGTACTCTCACCCCATCAGTTACGATGACTTGTGACTTCGTGCTAGCACAACCAACGATATGTTCTGAATATTTCTTCTACCCAGTTTCAATCAGAATTCTTGTACAATTCTGTGTATGGTTTTAAGGCACTTCCTAACTATTGATATTATTGGCCTTGGGTCCCTAACAAATATTATCCATTTAATTACTCCCTGACACATTGGTCATGGGGGCGTTCAAACGTTGATCTAATGGTAGGAAAGATAACGGTCAAATCACTCATCTACATGCCCATAATTCCAGAACATGCCCATAATTCCAGAACATGCCCATAATTCCAGAATATGCCCATAATTCCAGAACATGCCCATAATTCCATAATATGCCCATAATTCCATAATATGCCCATAATTTCAGAACATGCCCATAATTCCAGAACATGCCCATAATTCCATAATATGCCCATAATTCCAGAACATGCCCGTAATTCCAGAACATGCCCATAATTCCATAATATGCCCATAATTCCAGAACATGCCCATAATTCCATAATATGCCCATAATTCCAGAATATGCCCATAATTCCAGAACATGCCCATAATTCTATAATATGTCCATAATTCCAGAACATGCCCATAATTCCATAATATGCCCATAATTCCAGAACATGCCCATAATTCCATAATATGCTCATAATTCCAGAACATGCCCATAATTCCAGAACATGCCCATAATTCCAGAACATGCCCATAATTCCAGAACATGCCCATAATTCCAGAACATGCCCATAATTCCAGAATATGCCCATAATTCCATAATATGTCCATAATTAGAATTCAGAATTCCATAATATGCCCATAATTCATGCCATAATTCAGAACATGCCCATAATTCCAGAACATGCCCATAATTCCAGAACATGCCCATAATTCCATAATATGCCCATAATTCCATAATATGCCCATAATTCCAGAACATGCCCATAATTCCAGAACATGTCCATAATTCCATAATATGTCCATAATTCCAAAAAATGCCCATAATTCCATAATATGCCCATAATTCCAGAACATGCCCATAATTCCATAATATGCTCATAATTCCAGAACATGCCCATAATTCCAGAACATGCCCATAATTCCATAATATGCCCATAATTCCATAATATGCCCATAATTCCAGAACATGCCCATAATTCCAGAACATGCCCATAATTCCATAATATGCCCATAATTCCAGAACATGCCCATAATTCCAGAACATGCCCATAATTCCAGAACATGCCCATAATTCCAGAACATGCCCATAATTCCAGAACATGCCCATAATTCCATAATATGCCCATTAATGCCCCAGAACATGCCCATAATTCCAGAACATGCCCATAATTCCAGAACATGCCCATAATTCCATAATATGCCCATAATTCCAGAATATGCCCATAATTCCATAATATGTCCATAATTCCAGAACATGCCCATAATTCCATAATATGCCCATAATTCCAGAACATGCCCATAATTCCAGAACATGCCCATAATTCCATAATATGCCCATAATTCCAGAACATGCCCATAATTCCAGAACATGCCCATAATTCCATAATATGCCCATAATTCCAGAACATGCCCATAATTCCAGAACATGCCCATAATTCCATAATATGCCCATAATTCCAGAACATGCCCATAATTCAGAACATGCCCATAATTCCATAATATGCCCATAATTCCAGAACATGCCCATAATTCCAGAACATGCCCATAATTCCATAATATGCCCATAATTCCAGAACATGCCCATAATTCCATAATATGCCCATAATTCCAGAATATGCCCATAATTCCATAATATGTCCATAATTCCAGAACATGCCCATAATTCCATAATATGCCCATAATTCCAGAACATGCCCATAATTCCATAATATGCTCATAATTCCAGAACATGCCCATAATTCCAGAACATGCCCATAATTCCAGAACATGCCCATAATTCCATAATATGCCCATAATTCCAGAATATGCCGATAATTCCATAATATGCCCATAATTCCGGAATATGCCCATAATTCCATAATATGCCCATAATTCCAGAACATGCCCCTAATTCCAGAACATGCCCATAATTCCATAATATACCAATAATTCCAGAACATGCCCATAATTCCATAATATGCCCATAATTCCAGAACATGCCCCGTAAATTCCAGAATAATATTTATTTAAATATACAAAACATATCTATACATGGTTGCAATAATGGATGAAATTATTTCATAGGAGTAGAGTTAACAGAATTTTTATTGATTGATTTGTTTTTACCGGTAATCAACCTTTAGCTAGTTATTTAAAGTCAGAAAATATTTTTAGATAGTAAGAATTTTTTTCAGATAATAATGAAATAATAATGAATAATAATTATTAATATTTATTAATTTATTTATTTAATCCATATTTGGGAGAAAAGAGGTACCTGTATGCCTTTTCAAAGAGTATTTGCGCATTTGTGAATTTAATGGTCCCGATTGTAATTGAAACTTGCCTTCCGATTTCACATACCAAGCCGTTGTCAATTTAACCATCTGCACACCCAATATTGCATAAGTAATTATTCCTAAGTAGTCACCCACCTAAGAAATGACCAGGTTCGACGTTGCTTAACTTCAGTGATCGGACGAGACCCGTTGTTTCAACTTGATACGGCCAATTGAATTTTCGTTTGAGTATTGGAATGCCTAGGTCAACGCCTGGTAGATGCTTCTGCTGATACTGGTCCTAATCAAAATATTTCCTTTGCTATTTCTATGTAAATTCTATGGAATTAACATTAGTTATATTCATAGGTAGACTTACAATCAGAATAAGGCAAATTGAATTTCCGGACTAAACCAAGTGGAAAGAGTGTTTGGGGAATATAATACTCTCAGGACTTAATCGTGTAAAACAGCTTGCAATGAAAGATTGAATATGAATGGACACGAGAATAAAGAGGAAGAAGCATATTATATTCAAAACAGTACTCAAAGCAACAATAAACATGAACGCGTGAAAAGCCATAAACTTCTACGTTCTGAAGAATATAAAAGAAGCGTTGAATAAAGATTCGTCAGACAGCACGCATATCATTTTGGCTGAGCTACCATTGACATTTCATTTTTCCAAGTAACTCTGTATGCACCAGTAATGCAAGCCATAAACCTCCATTTTCAGTTTCTACTTTTAGGTTAGTGACACATTTCCATTGGTCATGTAATCTAAGTGCATCGACTTATACTTACCTCCGGGCATAATAATGACAGATTTGTGAAGGTAACCGTAAATGGTGTTTCTAATTTCGTTTCTCCGTGAACGGATTAACTATATTTTTCATGTAAGAATATTAGTAAATATGTGTCTACATTCACTTTCACTTTCATTTTCATCTCTTCTTTTAGTCGTGTAACTACGTTGTTTATGTGCAGATGTAAATAAACAAACTTTTGCTATATTTCTCAATGCAAGATAGAATTCCAAGCAAGTTATTTTAAAATCTACTAATGTTTTCCCCTCCATGTAACTTTTATAATATAAAAGGTTAAATTATTACTGTAGCTTTTTTTATTGGTAATATAATTATTTTACATATTTACATAATAAAGAGTTAATATAATTGACACAGCTGATTAATCTGTGTTCATTTCAATAAAGCTGACTTCAGTAAGAACGTATGTAGTTGAGGAACTTAAAGCCTACATGATGTATATAAAAGATGCACCAAATATATATATATATATATATATATATATATATATATATATATGACGTTATATATATATATATATATATATATATATATATGGAGGAGTGGCTGAAACGTTCTAGGCTGACTATGAGTGAGGGTTGCTAGAGCTGTGAAATATTGCATGCATTAATATTAACTCTATTGATTAATCACTTCATACGTCATTCCAGGTATGAGAGTGGGCTGAAAAGTTCATAGGCTATGAAGGAGGGTTGCTGGAATTATGAAATCTCACTTTCATGAATTTCAACTCTTCTTATATATATATATATATATATATATATATATATGAAGAAAATATAGTTTTAAGGTGTCCTATATTTATGGGATAAAGTGCTCAATATCAGAGATAGAGCATTGCATTTTTTCATGTAAACTGATATCTGACTGTTCAAAGTATATCTCTTTGTGTAAACGTCACAGCAGCAGATATGAGGTTATCGTCTCTGTGATAAAGATTCTCAGCCAAGAGTTTTCTTATGTTGGGGAGCAGATGGCAGGCAAATCTGGAGAATAGGGGAGAGGATAAACCAGTTCAAAGCCAGTGTCACGCACGGCAAACATTGAAACCAATGACATGCGTCCTGGAAAGAAGACACGTTTTGTCAGTTCTCCTGTGCGTTTGTTTTTGATAGCCATTCGTAATTACGTCAATAATTTGGCAGAGTACTCTTTATTATTTTGTGACACGTTTGAAGATAATCAATAAATACAATACCATGTGTATTTCAAAAGCAACAAAAAAAAACCCAAAAAAACAGGCCATCACCTTCGAAGCAGATGAAACGACCATGGCATGCTTTGGAGCAGGTGAGGAGGGGTTTTTCTGCTACCTGGATTCTCTCTTTGTATCAGGGTCAGTGTGATGAACCAAGCTCTCATCTCAGGTGAGGAATCGTTCACGGAAACCAGTTGGATCTTCCTCAAACATTGATGCGCCTTTTTGGTCAGGTATCAGAAGACATAGCACCAACCGAGCAGAAACTTTCATCATGCCAACTTCTGTTTGCAGAATATTCACAACACTCACGGAATATGTATAGTATTAGCGATTTGATTTATAGTCAATTGCATGACATCCATCATCATGTAGTTGATACGATCAATGTTTACATTTGATGGTGGCAGTTGTAGTACGACCGGTCCTTGGGTCATATTCAAGACTGTCAATTCCACTCCTAAGTTCAGCTTCCCACATTTACAATGGTGAGAATGCTGGAGCATCATTCCCAAATGTAGCAACGATGTCATCATGAATGTCCCTTGAGAGCTAAACTCTATTTTATCTAGGTACTTGATAACACCACGACACCAAATTTCATCCGTTTTCAGGAAAAGTCGCTACTTGTAACGTTTGAAGTTTTCTATTTACAACAACTCTAGCTCCGCTCTTTCATAGTCAGTCTAGGAAGTATTTGCCACCCTCGTGTATATATATATATATATATATATATATATATATATATATATATAATTGGACATTGAAGTTAACACTTTTACATCTTTATTTACACGCTCTGTCTCTGATATTGAGCACTTTATCCCATAAGTATAGCACAACTTAAAACTATATATATATATATATATATATATATATATGTATGTATGTATAATGACAACGAAGTCTTAAAACCCATAGGTGATAATTTATTTCATTTAAGTCAATAAAATACGTCTTCAAATCTTCAGACCTGTAAACCAAATGAAGATGGAAAAACTTACTCTAAATTTAAAATTAAGAATAGTGATTTAATGTAGAGTGTAGGAGAAAGAAAGATATTAAGTTATCATCGTGCAGGAATGGGGGAAAACGGTGTGTCTTCTTATTTGCATTAACACCCCAGATGACCTAAATAGACAAAAATCGTTACATGGAATTGGCAATTGAGAATAAATTTAAAAAAAAAATTTAATTGTAATTTCGAAAGTCTGTCTTGACCCTTCTTTGGTTAAGATTTTGACACGTGTATTCAAATTTAAAAACCCGTTATAATTTATATTCAAAGCAGTGGTTGGTTAAGAACATTCAAAATATATAAAAAAAAAAAAAACATTGACAACCTAGACCAAGAATTCAATTTAACTGTAAAAACGATCTATTAAAATACAAAAATATAAATTACAAACTCTCTCTCTCTCTCTCTCTCTATATATATATATATATATATATATATATATATATATTTCCGTACACACATATGTGTGTGTGTCTGTTTTTAAAATATAATTATCCGTGAGATTCTCCATAAATAATTAATTAATAAAAACACTATGAAATACAGAAGAAAATAACTATAAAGAAATCTATTTATGTAAAGAAAAAACAATTAGATATATTATATAAAATGAGCAATAGACCCAAACTTTTTACCATTTCCTGTTTAATGGTTTATGGAAAATTTAGTTAGATACATTATTTATATCAGCCTCAGCCAAAAGATTCTTCTTGCGCCCCAATGACAACTTAATGTCAATGATCGTCTTCATGTTGCGAGGATGGCTAGTCGACTTGGGATACGAAACTTTGACATATCCACCATATTCCCTAGATCTCTCCTACTCACGAGAATTTTTTTTTTTTTTGAAAATACTTTTTGCATAAATAAAACGTAGTGAAAATATAGTACTCACTAGAAAATATTTTACTCTAATAACAATAATGAAATTAATTGACTTCAAAATCCTCTTTTTTCATATGAGACGGGAAGAAAAAATTGAAATCTTCTATTTGATCCATTAAATCGCTTCATTTAAAAGATATATCACCATATACATTAACGAATCTATATTTTCTTTGTGATTGTAGTTAAAAAAAACCCCAAAAACCTCTGTATATTGTTTTGACGTCAATGTAAAACGGAATCTGTTCTTCTTATTTGATGTTAAAACTTGATCAATGGCTTCATATTTTACTAGTGTAAAACAGGAATATTATATACGTATTTGACTTTAGAGTAAAACCGAATCTCTGTTAAATGACTCTAATGTTAAAGACTCAGAAGGTTATGGCATTATTTGAAGAAGAAGGAATCGCCCTAATGAAGTTGCCAGCCCAGAGCCCCGACCTGAATCCAATAGAAAATGTTTGGAAGATAATTGGAGAAAGGGCTCAGAAAAGAAACCCGAAAACCAGGATCACCTATGGGAGTTATTGAAAGACGAATGTGAGAGAATTACTGCTGATTTTTGCAATAATTTAATTAGATCATGTGGTCGACGATGCAGAGAAGTCATTGAAAATAAGGGGACGTTTACCAAATATTAAATTTTGTTGATATTTCTTCACAATCAAGTATTAACAAGATCGTTCCTTAACTTTTGTCCAGTAGATTATTTCCTTTGTTCCATTTAATATTTATTAAAAAAAAACAAACTATTATGGAAATTTTTGTAACTTTGTATAATATTTATGCATTACACAGTAATCTTTATTCGGTAAAAATTTCATTGCTAATCATGCATTACTTTTTAAGTAATACACATATTTCTGTCTTTGTTGTTTTCGTTCCTTATATTATGGCCGCTACTGTATATCCACTTTTCAGGTACTAGCATGAAAATAGGTTTAGATTTTATTTTCGATTTTAGTGAAAAGCGTACCTGTATCAATATTTTTCTGTCCGGTTATGGGCTCCAATGTAATCCGTATTTACTTTTTAGACTACTGCAAAATCGAACAAAACATATGTCAGGCTTACTCTAGATTCCCAATTATAGACGTAAACTCGATTTAACACATAGATAAAAAGATTAGACATAGATTCCGCTTTCCTAAATAGTAGAAATAATTTTACAGTAAGATAAAATATGAAAACATTGGTCTGATTTTACACTAGATTAAATAAAATTAGATGTAGGAACTGTTTTAAAACTGAGTGAAAAAAAAGTATACTTATTTCGGAGTCTACGCTAGAATGAAAAAGGATACATATGTCAGGATTTACTGTAGAGTCCAAAAAGGAGATATACCTCAGTTTTTACACTAGAATAAAAAATGGAGACGTATGACGGGATTTATACTAGACTAGCAAAGAGACAATAAATGGAAACATAGGTCCTGTTATAATCTACAGCATGCTTGTGGATATATGACCGGTATCACCTGAGAGTCAAAATAGAAAATAAGTCGGATTTTTCAAGAAACGGCGAGTGGTGAATTCAAAACAGCATATATTATTACTTCCAGATATTTGGCAATCTAGTATAAAATATCTGAAATATTAAAACACGACGGCACAGAGAATCAAATAAATCAAAAAATAGTGTAAAAAAAAAAAGGACCTATATCTAATTGTCGGATACTATGGCAAAACGTTCAAATTTATGTCTCTTTATCTTGTGTCAAAACTGGGACTATATCTAGCTTTGGGACTGAAGGGTCAACTGAACTCATGTTTACTGAGAATAAGATACCTATTTGATTCTTGTGTCAACTCTACTTGAGATTTATTACCCAAGTTGATTTGGCTCTAAAAAGTTTTCAAACTTGCACACACACATACACACACACACACATACACACACACACACACACACTATATATATATATATATATATATATATATATATATATAGAGAGAGAGAGAGAGAGAGAGAGAGAGATAATGTTAGTGGAAAATATACATACATATGCAAAAAATATATATATATAAAAAAAATACCCATACATGTATATTTTCAGAAAAAAATTTTCCAAGAGGAAGAATCCAGGTAGAACTCAATGTCTAGGACAGAGTAAGGATATAATAAAAGGTTTAAACACTAATATTCCATGGTCATAATTTATTCCATTGGAATTGTAAATACGATCAAATCATCAGACCTACAAATTCAAATTTTGAATTTGTAGGTCTGAATTGATCGTATTTACGATTCCAATGGAATAAATTATGACCATGGAATATTATGTTTAATCTTTTTATATATATATATATATATATATATATATATATATATATATATATATATATATATATATATATATATATATATATATGATAAGATAAAGAAACACACACACAAACACTTACGAATATTATCCTCAATATTCCTTCGAACACCCTATGGTTGGTCAGAACTCCATTGACAAATCCCTTTCCACACTGTTCACTCCTGTATTTCTGTCTCCAGATCTCTGATGTCTAATCCTGTGTCCCGAGCGACGGTGGGACAGTCAATTTTGGTGAGAAGCCACTTCCAGAAGGATACCATAGGATTAAGGGTGATACGATTTCCCTGTCCGCTCGGTGGCAGAGGCCGGCAAACTGTAACCCCATTTGTTTGAACTGTTACTGGTCTCAGTTTTGCGTAAATTATGTCAAGCGTTTCATGGGATCTCCAACTGATGTTCTAAGTAGATTTTTATAAGTTCTATCCAGTCGTCTTTCAAGATGAGCAGATAATGTCCACGTTTCTGATCCATACAGAGCATAAATTACGAATATAAGTTATCATTTGAGTCCCACTAGAATTTTTATACACTTACATACAGAAAGCAATATTTATGGTTTTTTCAGTTAAACTTCGAATTCTTTAATTTCTGGAAAGTCCGAATGGATGCGTCGTCGTCTCATATTCAATTTGGAACGACATAAAATTGCACTAACGTTGGGTAGCAAGTCGAATGCACCTGAAACATGCGCATCCAATAAAAATTAAACAAGCGAAAAGTCAAAATGGCGGAATTTCTTTTTTCTTTTTTCTCTATGTCTCATTTACTAAAGAAGCGTCAATAAAACTGAAAAATGTTTAGATTGATAAACATTTCTTATTTGTTTTTTTTTATCCATATTTGATCGCAACTCACGCAGAAAAACACTTACACACGCGCACACACACACACACACACAAACACACACACGCGCGCGCACACACACATACACGCACACACACACGTATGATATGTGATTCATGCAAGAAAATACCAGAGGTTCTGAATAACATTTGGTTTCGGATAAATGTTCAAAATTATTTTACTTGTTTACTCAACATTATTATAAATTTGCAAATTGATGAGTCACGGCTTAAAATTGTAAATAATTTTATCTGCCTTATCAACAGATTTAAATTGCTTTCTCATTCTACATTGCGAAGTCACAACATGTAATTTTGTATAGTTTAATAATAGCCATAGGTTAATGATGGCTTTTACTGGGTAAACATATCCCTTTCTGCTTAATTTCGAAATTCTCTTCTAATGTCTTTTCAATGACTCATCTTTTGTTCGGCTTCTTCATAAGTTCATGCATTCGGGCTTTTTTTTAAGATTAAATCCGCATTGCATTTGAAATTGTTGTTTATTAAGGCGACAGAACACAGAATAAAACAACCAATTCAATATAATGAAGATACCAAGACGAGATAAAAAAATAAAAATAAATGTTCTTATTTGTAAAACATAACAGCGATTACTATCCCAAGAATCGATGACGTGTTTAAGTTTTCAGGTCAGTAATTAAAACATTATCCACAGCCGTTCAAGTCATGAAACTCATTTATCTGTTTTATAAGTCTGAACTTTATAAGGTTAAGCAAATCAGGCACAAGGACAGATCTAGTATCAAAGGAGAACATTGTTAATTTCTCGGTTCGATATTGGAAATATATTCTATTAAAATAAAACTTTAAATATTCGCTCCTTAGTAGAAATAAATACAATATTAATAAAGGAATTAATATCTTCGAACTGCACTCTAACATCTATATATTCATGAACCGAATTGTAGTTTGTAGATACAGGGTGTATCAGGAATACTTTTAAAAAATTTGAAGGCCGTTTTCTGACACCAAACATGGTAAAATATCGATATAAATATATATCCCAGAGACCATCATTCTACTTCAACACAGCAACTTATAACAAATGTTGAAAATATCCTCCGCTTGCTTCTACCCAAGCATTGAACCAGTCGGATCATTGACTGGCGGACCCTTTCAAATAATCCCACGTTGTGTCGAATAGTTGAAGAGTCCCACCACCCCTGGACACGTTGGTGATGTTTCTTTGTATTAGTAACGTCTGCTGCATAACATCTATATTATAGGTGACCCCGCAGATAAAAATAAGAAGGATTGAGTTCGGGTGTAAGGGGAAGGCTATGGAACCAATCCTCACCTAACCATTAAGCTTTCACGGTACATGCCAGCCAGTACATTGCGAACAATGTGACTAAAATATGCTGGAGTCCCATCATGAATAGACCATTTGTGTCTTCGTATTAGTAGAGGTAAAACATCAAGCAGGTCTGGCTTTGGGTTCAAAATAAAGTCCCTGTTGTCAGCTCATGCCGAAAGTGCTGGGAGAACATATGGACATATATCAGGTGTATGATTGATATTGTTATACCGAAACATTCATATTCTATTGTTAATAGATTCTCCCACAGATAATAAGTAGTAGTATTAGCAGTTGCAAGGGCTCAGAGTGAGTTGGTGAGTCAGTCGATGTCGGACCTTAAAGTATGAACCACCACAACTAGATTGCTGCTTCATTAACTATTATTTCAAGTTTCTAACGTTTTGTACGTCGAACACTTTTAGGACCGACTTAGTGAAAATACAAGCCTCCACTGTGAAAACTACTCTGCAACAGATATTTTTAACAAACTTTGGGAGCAGTTTCCTCATACTAAAACAACAAAAGTTCAGATTAATATATGTCCTCAAATTCTTCGTTTTTGAGTTATTAAATTTGAAGTTTACGGTAGATGCTTTGAAATGTACAATCCAAGATACAATCCAAAAATAATTTTACAAAAATTTTGGGGCGAGTCCCTGACCCAAATGAAACAAGTTAAAATGTGTATATAATAATATGTCCAAAAAGTCATCGTTGTACTTCAGTACAGCAACTCATGACAAAATATCCTCCGCTTCTACACGAGCATTGAACGAATCGGATCATTGACTGGCGGACCCTTTCAAATAATCCCACGTGGTGTCCAATGGTTTCTCAGTACTCCCACCCAAACACGTTGATAATGTGTCTTTGCATTAGTAATGTCTGCTGCGTTAACCCATTATGATAGTTGGCCTCGCAGATAAAAATACGAAGGTGCATGCCATGGAACCAATCCTCACCTATTTATTCATCTTTCACGGTGCATGTCAGCCAGTGAATTGCGAACAATATGAATAAAATGTGCTGAAACCCCATCATGAATGGACCACTTATTTCTATGTATTAGTAGAGGTAAAACATCCTCATACCAAAACAACAACAAAAGTTCATATTAATATATGTCCTCAAATTCTTTGTTTTTGAGTTATTAAGTTTAAAGTTTACGGAACACGCTTTCAAATGTAAAATCCAGGATTCAATCCAAAAATGATAATAAAAAAATTGGGGGCAGATTCCTGACACCAAAACAAGGTAAAAATGTCCATATAAACATATATCCAAGAGGCCATCATGCTACTTCAACACTGCAACTCATAACAAATGTTTAAAATGGAACCCACTAGCTTCTACACACGCTTGTACCCGTCGGATCATTGACTGGCGAACCGCTTTAAATACTCCAACACGGCGTCGAATAGTTTTGCACGCCCTCATGGCCCGTTGTCAAAGCGTCACTGTATCATTAAGGTTTGTTGTATAAACCAATTTTTTAGGTCGTCACGCAGATAAAGATCCAAAAGATTGTGGTCGAAAGAACCGTCCTATCTAACCTATACCATCTTTCAGGGTAGATGTCAGCCAGTGCATCGCGAATAAAGTGACTAAAATCTGCTGGATCCCCGTCATGCAAGAAGCACATGGCTTCTCGTATTAGCAGGAGTACATGCCCTAGCAGGTCTTAGAAGTGTGTTCGAAATAAAGTCTCTGTGGACAGATGCTGTAAGTCGTGCTGAGAGAACATAAACCTACCAGACAGCCACGTAAAATTCCAGCACACATATTAATCATAAACTGAAGCTGGTGACTGGCTTGCACTGTATCATGGGGATTCCTATCCGTCCACAAATATATTATTCCATCTCTTCCAAATGTTACCTCATCCGTAAACAAGTCTGAAGAGAAAAAGAGCAGATCAGTAGTTTGTGCAATAAACCATCGGCAAAAGTTTACCCTTGCTAAGTGATCAGAGGGCGAATTAGCCTGCATCTGTTGCGAATGATACGAATAAAAGAGCTTGTCTTGAAGTACCCTGCATACGGTACTATGTGATGTATGACATGCTAGATCCACATGTGCTGATATTTAGATCGCCACCGACAGCCTGTAGCATGTGTTGTTCTTGATCAGGCGCATGAAAGGATCTCGGTATTCCTCGATCTATAATTTATGGTGGCACAGATCTTGTATCAGCAACGTGACAATAAACAGCAGCTTCCTTTCGTCTGGAAACGCAATCAGATACAACCCTGCAGCCTCGAGTCCATTACCATTCGCGAAGCTTTTGTAAAAATCATAACTACCTGCTCACGTTATGAATATCATGCCATTGTTAAACGAAACAGTTCTCAGTTAACTCACTACAATACGTTGAAGAGAGACTAGATTGAAATGTAAACGAATGAAAAATGTAACCTAATCTATATGGAAAGACAGCGCCATCTACCATGAACTTTTTAAATCTTAACATCTCAAAAATGAATGACTTATGGACATTTATTTTTTAATTTTGGTGTAGAGAACACGTCTCCACAGTTTGTAAAAATATTTTTGATACATCCTGTGTATGAAAGTTTTAAGGTATGATATATATATATATATATATATATATATATATATATATATATATATATATATATATATATGAGAGAAAAGAACAAATGGAGTAAAATACAGAGTTTGTAGCATTTACGTTTTAAACAAGTGCTTAATAACCAGGAGGGCAAAGTATTATTATTATTATATTTTATTATAAGAGATGATAATCAAAACATTTTAAATCGCTTCACGAAATCTTTCATGCTTCAATACTATGATTGTTCTTCCTCATACCTTAAAACTCTCATATATATATATATATATATATATATATATATGTGTGTGTGTGTGTGTGTGTGTGTGTGTGTGTGTGTGTGTGTGTATGTGTATATATATATATAAAGATAAGGTTTGTGGTAAAAATGAAATATGACTGCCATGAAAAGACAAAATTTATTTTTATTACTATTCATGATGATAAGATATAAAAAGTAAAACTGAAAAACCGGCTAGCTAACCGGTTTCGAACCTCGCTCAACAGAGTTAAATCGCAGTTAATAAATTAAATAGAATCATCACTAAAAAGTGTATGCGCACTAGTGCGTATATAGGTATATATGAAATGTATTTTTATATATATTTGTGTGTTTGGAGTTTTCGTTTTTATATATTAGATTGTGCTATTTTTATGCGTATATATCTATTTTTATATCCATGTCTATCTGTTTTAATGTCCTTTCTTTCCATGTCTGTCTGTTTTAATGTCCTTTCTTTCCATGTCTATCTGTTTTAATGTCATTTCTTTCCATGTCTGTCTGTTTTAATGTCCTATCTTTCCATATCTATCTGTTTTAATGTCCTATCTTTCCATGTCTATCTGTTTTAATGTACTTTCTTTCCATGTCTGTCTGTTTTAATGTCCTTTCTTTCCATGTCTATCTGTTTTAATGTCATTTCTTTCCCTAATGTTTGATTTTCTGTTCTGCCCATGTTGAATTTTATCTATTCTACCATTTCTATGTATATTTTTCCCATATTTTAATAAGTGGTTAGAAATAGTTCAATACCACTTTCAAACTAGAATATTTCTTGGTTAGTGTATCGGAGTTTCTATTGTCAATGTATGTGTGTGTATGACGTGTCTTTATCGGTGTCTGTGTGTAAGGTCACTTTTGTGTACCTTTCATTGTGTATGTATGTTGTTTTTTTTAACGGGTCGCGGAAATATTCCGTGTCTCGTTTTTTTTTTTTTTTTTTTTTGTGTGTATTTATATCTAAATACGTCTGCGTGCTTATGTATTATAATCTGATTGTGGGTGTATTGTCTTTTGCAAGGTGTTATCCTCCCCTGTCTCTGTTTATGATTCAAATCTATCTATGTTGTTATGAAGTTCAGAGCACCTTTCATTTTAACGTTTATTCCAACTTAAATAAAAACAAAATAAATAGAATAACATATGTATTTTTCTTCAATAATTTTATAAATTTAAACTTAATATAGATTAAATTTAAATCTTAAAATTGGTACTTTTTAATTTTTATTTCAAATTTTATCGTATAATTTAATGTCTCTTAGTTAGAATAAATTCTATTTTATTCGAACCGCAACATTAAAGCATTAAATAATTATTATAACCTTAGTTCGTTTTCAGGTTATTTGAATTCTCGTATACTTATATTTTGTGTTGGTCATTCAGCGTTTCCTCTTAGCGAGAGGTGTTTGATTGATTTGAACCTTTTCAAACCGTTTATTGGACATTCAACATCAATTACTTGTTAAGACAGCAGAAGTGCTATTTTTTAGTGATTTTATAACATATTTATGTTATAATTTTCGAATATATATATATATATATATATATATATATATATATATATATATATATGCACACACACACATACCTCTGTATTTTATGGATAATGGAATATACCAGCTAAGAATAATTTTTACCTGACGGGAAATTTCATCATACATAAGATAGGGGTTACTTTTAAATCACCCTATATATACATATTTATTAAGACAATGAAGCCGCTATCGTTTTTGGTTATGATGCCGATTTTTTTATATATTATAGTTTATTTTCCATATTTTTGCTACGTATGTTTCGGCTCTTGCGACGTTCGTCTGGCGAAGAATGGTTATTTCTACATATTATATAAAGAAATTAATTTTTTCTTATTTTTTTCCTGTTTAACCATCGCCTTTTCTCTGTGGTAGTAATACAAGTTCTTCTTGGACTCGCTCCCTCTATATATAGCAAAACAGTCGATCCTCTCTGGATGCCCCTAATTTAGGCCTTGTGCCACATCTAAGCTACGCTAGGAAAATCACTATATAGCGAAACATTCAGCCAGGTGTGCTTGACCGTTTGGTCTCGGATGTGTATACAGCAATGCAATACTGGATTTTGCCTTTTATGCAATTCACATATCTCGTTGGGACATAAGATGCCTATCATATGTTATCAATAAAATGCAATATATATATATATATATATATATATATATATATATATATATAAACAATAAAACCGAGATATTTTTTTCACAATAAACGTTTATATTTGCGGTGATAAATAGGAATATCCAGTTTAGCAGGTGTATTTATTAACATTCAGACAGATATATCTGAACGGTCTGAGATAGATAGATAGATAGATAGATAGATAGATAGATAGATAGATAGATTTGAACGAGATAGATCGAACAGAAGGGAGTGGATTTGTTTTACAGTAAGGTTCACTCTGTATAAGACCGGAGCCACTCGAGGCAAAGGGTTACGTTAAGGGGTAGTTTATATGGGTAGGAGGAGATCATTACAGTTGACTCTAGACTTGAACAAAATAAGATTGTAGTGATCGGGGAAACATCCTCCAGAGAGTTAGTTCCATAGGCCAGTGGTCCGCGGGGAAAAAGCTGTTAATTCTCGCCGACGAAATTCAAAAGGGAGCTGGGTGATTTTTTACTATGTAAGTAGCATCGTGAGACCTAGTCATGAAGGTCAAACCTGCTTGATAGATATAGATAAATACATTTGAAGAAAATGCGACTGAGATAGATAGATAGATAGATAGATAGATAGATAGATAGATAGATTTCAACAGAAATAGCTACATCTGAACAGACTGGAACAGATAGATAGATAGAGAGATAGAGAGAGAGAGAGAGATTGAGCAGACTGAGATAGATAGATAGATAGATAGATAGATAGATATTGAGCAGACTGAGATAGATAGATAGATAGATAGATAGATAGATAGATAGATAGATAGATAGATAGATTTGGACATGCAAAGATAGATACATCTGAACAGACTGGAATAGATAGATAGATAGATAGATAGATAGATAGATAGATAGATAGATAGATAGATAGATAGATTAGAAATAATTTGAAACAGATTGAGATACATAACTAACAGAGATACGGTATATGAAGAGACTTAGCCAGCTCGCTACCTAGCTAGATAGATCCGAATAAACAGAGATAGTTGTTACGAAAGCTAAAGGATATAGTGTTCATCAAATATCCCCTCGTGGCGACATTAATAAGATGTAAGTAAACTAGCTTATTGCTTGATGAGCAATGTCCTGTTTCAGCCGACGGCTTGAAACTAGAGCAAGAGAAGTACATTGACTTTGGCTTACGATGACGTTGTCTGACATGCTATTCTACTTTCACTTTCACTTGGCAAACTGTCAGCAAATCAAACAGTTCACCGTGTTGCGGCCTTTCTTCTGCACTCTAAAATTTCCCATTGGCACGCCAACTCATTAAACTACAACGCAACAATGTCACACAATCCTTTCAATAGAGACAGAATACGAAATCTCAATTAACACCTTTATCCCTTCATTACATTTCTTTCTCTTCTTGAATAGAAATTCTTTTGTAAATTATGGAATGCTTTTAAAATCGGAAGATCGTCATTATTTAGCAATATATATTATTAATTAATAATTAATATATATTATTAATTAATAATTAATATTAATGGTTAATTAATTAATCTGATCTAATATCATTCTGTATTTTATGAGTGCAGCAGACTCTGTTAGTGATTTTGGAGTTACGTTGGTGAGACTTTTCTTTTGATCAATTGTTTACCGCTTTCTCAGAGACATGATATAGAAATATTTATAAGAGAGTAGGTACTTAGGAAGAGAGAATACTGATCTCTGTTTTGCCACTCTCCAAGGCCCACATCACGCTTTAGTATATCCGTAATACTAATGCCATAACACTGCAAAAAGAACAAATAGAATAACTGAAACTAATTAAAAAGTATGTTGCGTCTGAATACATATTATATTCTGCACTAGAATATTCAAATATGACCTGTAAAATGTTACTCACACAGACAAGTGCATTTTTTAAGCGTTTCACCTCAAGCAAGGCGGGAAGCCACTAGGACGCAAGGAGTTACAGAAAATTTAGAGCAAGATCAGATAGGAGTGATAGAGGAAAGGATGAGGAGAAGGATAGTGGATAGATCAAGGCAGCTGAAGATGTCGATTGACATTACATTTGTAAAGTTGGAGATTATAGCTATCAGGGAAACTGGAATAGGGAAGGGAGTTCCACAGGCGAGAGGTGAGAGACATGAAGCTATTGGAGTAGAAGAGACGGCTACATTTAGGAGTTTCGACAGTGAAAGGGTGAGAGCGGGATGCCAGCCTCGTAGGGCGCTTGAACTCATGAAGTCTGGGAACCAGCGAATGCAGCTCCTCGGTGCAATTACCATGAAAGTATTTGTAAAAAAAGACAGAAAGAGGTGACGGCACATCTGTGAGAGAGTGACTGTAGACGAGATGCCAGAAGAAGGCCAATTATATTGCATATCCGCCTCTGGAGCCTATCAAGAACCCTGATATGCAACGGAACATAATTCATATTTATCTGTATCTCACTCATTTAAACCGTTATTTAACTCCTCTCTTTAAAACTTCTCTCTATTAAATTTTAATCCCCACCTCCACCTTTAGGGTTTCCTGTTCTTCTTTCTACTGTTACCCCTCTCTAGACCTTTCATACATTTCCTTCTCACAATTGTTTCCCACTCCCACATACACTCTCACTAAAAAAAAAATGTTAAACCCGGAGTTATATTTATCTATTTCTTTTTTTAATTTGTAGGTCTGATGAATTGGATCGTGATTACGATTCCAATGTAATAAATTATAATCATGGAATATTAGTTTGAGCTTTTTTATTATATTATTACTGTGTCCTGGATATTGAGTTCTACCTGGATTCTATCCTCCTGTGAATTTATATATATATATATATATATATATATATATATATATATATATTTATTTAAAAATATGATTCCAACACGCTACATAAGAGTTCTCATGTTTCAAAACAAGAGCTGAAAACTTCAACTATTTATTAGTCCTAATAAATAGTTTAAATGCCCTACAAAAAAGAGAACCCTTTATGAAGTCGTCAAAAAACAAATGTTAGCTATTTACGACAGTTTTTATATACACAAAAATAAAAAAAATAAATAAATCTCCATAGACACTTAACCAGTCTAGACGATGTCATCTTCCGCTTTAAATTTAGACACCCCAACCTTACCCTGACTTGACATCTGTGAATGTAACTGAGATATTGATACAAATTATTAACACCTTACGCCCCTTTTCTTTAAACAATTGCTCTAGCCGTTACCATAGAAATTTTGATTTCAATAATGAATATGCTTATAAAACGCGTAAATTTCAGAAATAAGTTATTCCAGAAAAAATTCCGCTTGAAGATGGAACAGAGCTTGGTACTTTAATTCAATTTAATTCAAATAATTATATTGAAGTTTTCGGCTCTTGTTTTGAAACATGAGAACTCTTATTTAGCGTGTTGGAATCATATTTTTAAATAAATAATTATATTTATGCTCTACTTTTGTATCGAGCACTATTTTTTTAAAATAATAACAAAAATACTAAAGAACTTTGGATTATTTACCTAACGAGTTCTTTCCTATTTTCTATATATTTTCACACACACACACACACACACACACACACACACACACACACACACACACACACACACACACACATATGCTCTACTTTTGTATCGTGCACTATTTTTTAAAAATAATAACAAAAATACTAAAGAACTTTGGATTATTTACCTAACGAGTTCTTTTCTAATTTCTATATATTTTTCACATTGTTTGTGTGTGTGTGTGTGTTTGTGTGCAATTTCTAAAGTAATAGGGCATACAGTCGACAGCATCAGGTTGAAACACCGGTTCTCGTACGATCAGCAAAGATAAGCAACATTGAACCTGGTCAGTACCTAGATGGGTGACAGCTTTGGAATACTAATTGCTGTAGGTTTAGATCCGCGGAGGGTGTGAAGTATAATTGCTTGGAATTTTTAATTGGTGAGTCGACTTCCAGTTCCACTTTGATTCGTTATATTCGCTTACACGCAAATAAACTTTGGAAAGGTATGAATCCACCTATTCTACCCGCAGCTATAGGTTAATTATTAAAACTTGTATCAATAAATCATTATTATCTCTCATGTAATAAAACACAGCAGTTTTAAAATATTTTCTGGCTTTAAATAGCCTGCAAAGAGTTGATAAGAGACAGAAAAAGAGAATTGGAATTAAAGGCACCTAATATTTAATATAGTGATATTTATATATATAATATATGAAATTTTACAGAGAATAATTAAAACATTGTTACTTACAATTGGATTTTCAGTGTTTTTTTCTCAGAAAAATAATTTGTTGCTTTGCTTTTTAAAACATTTTTTTTATTTAACCGGCTTCGTTTAGCATTTCAAAAAGTCTTTAACTATTCCTGTCTTCACGTGTTGATGCTTATATTTTGTACCAATGAAAGAAAATGAAAATCAAGAGGCGTATCTGGCTATATATAACGTTTATGGTAAAGAAATTTTGGTAGAATCTTTTTATGCAATGAATTAAGTATGGATTTGAACTTGGTGAGAAATGTTTCCTTATTAAACCGCGTTTGTTCAATGGTTCTGTAGTCGCATTAGTAGAATGGGAAGACAGTAAAATTTGTGATTTTTCTACAGAATCTTTTTAACAAAAATTTTTACCTCTCTCTCTCTCAATCTCTCTCTCTCAATCTCTCTCTCTCTGTATATATATATATATATATATATATATATATATATATATATATATATATATATATATAGATCGGCTGAATTTTATATCTTAATGCTGTAGATTAACGGCGCCAATTCGATAATAATGTTGCCTTTTTTCTCTCGGCCGGCTATCTTTAGTTGGTTTGAGTTCAGATACAAATGAGCATCAACTCAGGGAATTTTAAATTAACTATTTTATTAATGTTGCGGTATTCATCTTCTAAGTATCCAATGAGGTCGTTCTCTCACTCCACTGGGGAGCAGTTCCAGACACGAAAGAAAACACGTCTACATTGTTTGACGGCTTAGAAGAAAATATATATAGAAAACACTTTCTCTATCTCTCGTTCTCACACTCTTTAAGTCAGTCAAAATCAACTTTCTTGTTCTCGTCTTCCATCTGACCCCAAATATCAACTTCAGGAAATCTGAGTAGAGATAGTAAATTCTAAAAAATTATAGTCTGGTGAACTGTCATATAACATTGGGATTTAATGTTGGTAAGCGTTTTATACTCGGTCTAATCAAAGATTCGAGCATTTTACTAAGTAGGTGAGTTTGCCTTTAGGCCTTTTTTCTCTTTCTCTTTTCAGTATTGTCCGTTTTATTCCAGACTGTATCTGGATAAGTGATTCAGCTTTTGGCAACTTACCCATTGCATTCATCAAAGGATATATATTTCATCGCATAAACTTCTATGTAAACATAACATGATATGATCTTTGACGGTGAATATATCTGTCATAATGTCCATATAACAATTCTGATGATATCACATGTGAGTTGAAAGCCTAGCTCGAGGAACAGCATAATAAAAATATCCAAATGTTTTGACTTTATTTTCTCATGAAACTAAAGCCACTATACGAAGCTTTGAGCGATTCATGATCAAACATAATAAACATTCATTGTCTGTTATATTTAACAATATATGTTTGAATAATGATCTGCTGTCCCGATACACTATATATATATATATATATATATATATATATTTATATATATATATCATGTCATCCCATAAGTTCTGTCCGAATTTTAACTTTTTGTTAAAATGAACGAAATTTAAAGTGTATTTTATAATGTCTAATGGAGCTGAACATTATTTTTATGTTTAGATGCATTTAAACTCATCAAATTTTATTTCAGAGAATAATAAAATTAAATGTTGTTTGATTAAAACCTTGCTAACATGGAAGAACCCAAGAATCATTTCAGGCACATAATGCTTTATGAGTTCAAGAAAGGAAAGTCAGCAGCCGAAGCGGCTAGAAACATTCACTCAGTTTATGGAGAGGAATGTATGAATGAAAGAACTTGCAGAAGATGGTTTGCAAAATTCACAGGTGGACATATGAGAGAGAGAGAGAGAGAGAGAGAGAGAGAGAGAGAGAGAGAGAGCTATGGGGGTGGGTAATCAAATATGTTTACTCATTACACTTGAAAAATCACGGCAGAAACTAAATAACACATATACATGTGTTTATGAAAGAAATAGGAAGACGCATAAATTTGCCATTTTCGCTCTTTATCGAACTTTTTAAAATATTTCGGTTCTAGGCTTTCTAGGTTGTTTTGTTTTCATTGGTCGAGAAGAAGTCACGTGTTCATTTTTCTGGGGCTAGTATGGATACATTGATATTTCAACATATTTATATATAAATACTGTAGTTGTATCCTAAAGTTATTTTGTTTTCATTTTAAGCTATGTTAAAAGACGAAATCTTCGGTTGTACAAAACAAAAAAAAAAAACTATCAAGTATGCCTTGAATATGTTTAATTAATTTTCAAATTTTCTGAATGACTAATCTAGAATTATTTACACTGTTACATTGTTCGGATATTTGTTCATGTTCTTATTGTCGCATTCACAACGTATCGACTAATCTAGTTTTTTTTTTTCATCTATACGGTTAAACAAGGACACATGGCACAGTGGATAAAGGCGTTAGTTAGATCTAGTGACAGGACCCAAAGAGTGTGAGTTCAATACCTGGTTAAGGCAGTGGAGAAATTGGAGATGAGAATTAACAGGAGATAACTGACATCAATGAGTCATGGCGCGTTGAACTAGAACAGTTTACCTCAGTGAACGAAATAACGGGTTCAGTTCGACATTCCAACCAACTGAATAAGGCCGGAGCGTACAACAGCCGAAACAGGTTGCCAATTAAGCCTATAAGAACATAATTGTCCTTCTATTTTTCAAAAGCTGTTTATGGTTAGTAGAAAAGAGTCACCAATACCTAACGCAACAAACTCGATTAGAATTCAAATCCGACTCTCAGATTGGGAGTCACACTTGATTAAATTCACCACGTATCCATATTGATAAGTGGCGTTTATTATAGAAATAAAATGCTTATAATTGTTTTAAAGTAAAATAATTATTTACCCGCTACCCCACGCAGCAAGATGTGGCACAAGGCCGAGTTTAAAAGTGGGGTATCCGAACCCGTAGACTCAGGCAAAAATTCCCTGTAGACCTCGTGAAAACGGAGTCAGTTTCCCAGGACGAGACTCTGTCCTTCGGCAGAGCCTCGTCGGGGAGATACCCTCTGACATAAGCCAGGTAAGTAAAATATCACAAAAAGATATTATTAAAAATATTAAAAGGCAATGTATTAACAGCTTGGTTCGTTGCTTAGTAATGAGATATTGCCAGGGTAACACAATGTTTGCTTAATGACGTCAGTTTAAAATAGGAAGTAAATATTTGACTGCTAAATAGTGAGATCAGACGGACAATTAAACCTGAAAACTTAAATTTGAAATCATTTTATCCAAATAGATCGTTCCTAAATTCAAAAGGGCATTACGTATGTAGGCTGATAACTGAAATTCGTATCAAACATTTAGGCATAGAATGTAATCTAATATTTATTGTCGCAAATACAACAAATGTGGCACATGGCCAAAAGGGGGGGTTGGGGGAAAAGGATGGTCATCACTTGTCTTAACATAAAACTCAGCTAGCCACAACCACTAACCCTATCATACAAAACAATACTCCTATCACCAAAACAACACAAGTATCCATACCTTTCATACTACGTCCACCAAAATACCTCTTCGTCTCAATGAAAGCCCTAAATAATCCCCTTATGTACAAATATTGCTCGTGGGGGGGAGGGGCATAAAAAATAACAATTTTTAAAAGATCCCCAATGTGTATATACAATATTACATAAAATATTTACAAGAAACTAAACAAAAAGGGAGTTAGTAATAACCCCCCACAAACCTTAAATGTGGCAGAAATATCAGTTAACCGGACGAAATCAATGCGGGACTATGAAAAATAAGGAAAACATTCATTCCTCCAAAGCATTCACACAGGCACACACACATTCATACACAACAACAAATACGAAAAAATCACACACACGAAACGAAAGGCGCCCCGCATCCACCAGAGAACTGACATCACTGACCACCTAACGAGGGAGGGGATGAGGAATTAAACAAAAGAAAAATAGGGAGAGAAATAAAAGAGACCAATGGGCATGCATACCCTAGCTAAGTTAACCAGAAAAAGGAGAAACTAAAGATTCAAAATAAAAAAAACCTAAACTAGCCTAATATCGGGGTGGGTTGCATCTGTTCAACCCTGATAAGACAAAATCCTGTGCCTAACCGACATCCAAGGTCAGCCCCTTTCACTCTACACATTCGCGCAAGATTTACACCCCTTTTGCCAAATTCTGATGAGGGGAAACGCCGCCTTTCCGTCCTAATCTTGACTTTAAGCTGATGCTTAAAGTACAAGATCAGTTGGGAAGAGGTGAACTTCTCACGATCATAGAATTCCTTCTGACGCGTCGTCCAAATCACGACTCTCATAATCCCTAGTAAGCAACAGAACAGGTAATGTTCAGCCTTCATCAATTGCGGCACCACATTGCTACAAACAGAACTGGCTTCAAGGACAAAAAACTTTCCCTGCAGCATGCGAACCATGAAGCCTTCAACAAGGCACTGAAAAAAAAGCGTGACAAATGGTCTCGACATCCCCAGTACAGCGACGGCAGTTTGGATATTTCTCCAAGCCTGCTGAACAAAGTCTCTTGCCGACCCAGAGGGCCCCACGAATCATCAGCCAAGTGAGTGATGCCTCATCATTATTGAGACATTTCAACCCAGGCGCCCAAGGCCATATCGAGCGAGCCTCCTGCTTCGTAAGACCGAGCTCGCCAATCAGATAATCTTGAACGCCCCACCCTAACTAACAGTCGATACAATGCCATACGAGACAACGCCTGGGCGTTGGTGAGGCCATCCGACGCCTGTATGAGGTGTTTCAGAGCACGACGACATTCGTGGTAGAAAGAGCACTCGGCTCGGGGTGTATGACCGGCCTCCTCCTCGCACGAGTGCACACTTCTCAGGGACGGGAAATTTTTACGGACGTCTTCTTTCCAAAAGGCACCCTCCTCATCCGATCCGCGACACATTCGGTCTAGAAAGGTAATGCGAAGCATATGTTAACCAATCTCAATGCTAGGCATACCAGACCGCCCTCAGAGGGATGAAGTCAACAGATCTCGCGAGATACCATATGGGCCTTGTCTCTCCACAAGAAAGAGAACAAGGTCCGTACTAATAAAATTAGTCTGGCATACGGGAGTGGAAGTACAGAGAGTCGGTACAGGAGAATCGGATAGATGTGTGAAACACATACTTCCGCTCTTCCCTTCAGGGAAAGTCTCCTCCGAAACCACAGATTAACCGCGATTTCGGCCTTCCCTTGTACCTCCGACCAGTTCATTTCCAACTGGAGATCAGAACCGAAACAGACGCCGAGTATCTTGATCGGCCCATCCGTCCAGAGGAAAGGTCCGGGAAGAGAAACTCCCTTCCACGCACCCAACCGCAAGCCAACAGACTTATCGCGGTTGATCTTGGCCCCTGTCACCATCTCATACCCACTGATCTCTTTGCTGACTTCGTCAATCTCGGCTCTGCTCGACACAAGAACCGAAACGTCGTCAGCATAGGCAGAATACCTGGCTGAGGTGGAAGCCCCAGACCGGGAAATTCCGCGCAGGACCGGATTCGCCTTTAACTTGTAAAGGAACGGTTCCAACGCAAGAACGTAAAGCAAAGGCGAGAGCAGACAACCTTGACGAATGGAGCGAGACAATACAAAAGGCTTCAATCTTACCCCATTCACTTCCACCAGCGCACCGGGGGTCGCATACAAAAGTCGGATCCAGGAGCGAAAGTCGGCTCTGAAACCGGCCGCCGAAAGGACAGCCTCCAGAAACCGATGGTCAACCCTATCGAAGGCATTGGACTGATCTAAATTAATCAGCGCGGCTTCAAGATCAAGCGTACCATATGAAGCTCATCCTGAATAGTCCTACCCTACATAGCACAAGTCTGTTCAGGGCCAATCAGACTAGACAGGACAAGCTGCAAACGGTTGTCTAAGATCTTCGCCAAAATCTTTAACTCAGTGTTTAACATGGTTAAAGGGCAAAAATTCCCTAACCCATCCCCACCGTTCTTGTCCTTACGCAGCAACTTGATCACACCCCTGGTGAAGCGTTGAGGTATAGATCCCTGCTTCATCCAGGGGTTGAAAATCAGTTCCAGTAAAGGAACAAAAACGGGCGACAACCTCAAGTAAACTTCGTAGGGAAGACCATCTATTCCCGGAGACTTATCCAGGCTAACCTACTTCAGCGCTTCCCAGATTTCCGACTCTGTAATGGGACCCTCGCACCTAGCCGCTTAAGCTGACTCGAGGCAGGGAAAGTCAGCTAAATAGGCGTCGAAATGAGCAAAGCTCAGACCGGGATCCCTGGTGAAAAGATCATGAAAGTAATCCCGAAAGACCTCGCATATGCCCGCATTTGTAGTCACGGTCCGCTTATCCGGCAATGTGACGCACGCTATATGTCGCCTAGACGCGTTTCGATTTTCCTCTGCACGCAGTTCAGCGGCCATATTCGTCGCTTCAGAAGACATTCTTTTTAACCTAGCCCTAACTACCAGAGATTGATCCTTCTTGATAAGCAAGGATGACAACTCTGCCTTAACTAAGGCTATTTCCCCACTAACACGGGATTTCACGGCCGAATGTAATCTAAAAAAACAAAAAACAAAATGGTTCCTACTTTTGTTAATATTGAGGTATTTGATACCATTGTGGACTCGTCCATTTACCTTATCATCCCTAGCAACATGAAACATTCCATTTTATACGCCTACGTGAATCAACTTAACCAATCAAAAACCTTACTGTGCTAAGAAGCGATTTCTATTGGTTCGCAACGTGATAATTCAAAACTTCACGTGAGGAAGTTAAATTGCGCCAAAACTTATCCGAGCCAACCCGGACATCTAAAACCTATATAAGGAAGATTTCCAATTGACCAAATCAGTCAGTCCCGCGCTAATCTAATCCACGTAACTTGCAATTATAATTTTTCTGCGCAAACGAAACCACAACTGACTCACCCACAAACTCGACTCGAAGATTACTCTGTGAATACAAAGAACTTCAACTCGCAAGACACAATTTAAGTAAATACTATTATTGAACCTATTTCATACTTACAGTTAAGGGTAGACTACTTCTGAATGACTCAATTCTAAAAACATAATAACGGTATTTAAACAATAATTACGAATTCTTATAGACTGTAATACAAATACACCAAGACACCAAAAAAACAAACAAAAATCTTCATTCACCGACAAACATACCAACACAATAATATCTTGTAAAATATTTTGTATATAATATTTGTATTGTATATAAATGCATTTGTTTGTTTGAATTGCATACATGTTTTTCCTTGGTTTTTATCAAGTATTATTTATTGTTGTGGATGCAAGATCACGCAACCTGACAAAAATTCCTTCTGATACATTCTAACAGCAGAGCAAAAATCTTAGTTCATTCTGCGCATCCCGAACACCATTTTTGTTAGAAACAAAGACATGAGTACTGAACTCTTACGTTATATCAATCCTCCTATATGGCAGTGAATGTTGAACCTTCACGTCACAGATGTAGAAGAGACTTGAAGCAAGGGAAATCGAGTTCTACATAAAGTTGTTGTGAATACTATGATTCGAATATGTGAGCACCGATAGACATGTGACATGTGCAAGAATCACGAATCGAAACATAATGAGCGGGAAGAGAAAAGAGTAATCAAGAGGACAGTAGATGGCAATTGACATTGCATTTCCATTTTTTGAAGTTGGTTTGAAAGCATGGAACAGGAAGGGAGTTCTACATGCGGGAAGTGCGTGAAAAGACGCTGTTAGCATAGAACTTACCGCTACATCTAGCCAAGTCAACAGTAGATTGATAAGAACATGACACCAGTCGAGTACTGCGCTTAAATTAAAAAAGTCTAGGTACCATAGGAAAGAGAAATATTTATTCTGTTTAATACATAGAAATCTGGCACAAGGCTGAAAGGGGCGATTGGGGAGAGTACGGGCTTCTTCAGTTTTAACTATAACATAGCTAGCCACAAACACTGACCCAATCGTACAAACAATACGCCTTACAACAAAACAACACATACATACATACCTTTCTTATTACATCCACCATAATACCTCATTGTCTCTATGAAGGTATTTATAGAAATGACACTGAGGGGCAACCGTATGGCGACAAATCAGGACCGATAATATTGCTGATTCTTCTTTGGATTTTATCAAGGGCTTCAAGCGAAACATATGTGGCATCAATATAAAAAAGCATAGAGAAATAGTAGACTTAGAGACATGTAAGATAGATTGTGGAGAGAAAAATTGTCTCACACGACACAGTGAACTAACCTTACCCACTGACCAAGCAATGGATTCAATATAGTCTTTCCACTTCGTGACAGATGAGAAAGTTACCTCGAGATGGTGGAACGACTCACTTTCTTAGAGGTTACCATACGCCACGCAGATAAAAGACAGAGAGGGGACTCTCAGATTATTAACAGAGAGAATTTTAGTTTCGGAAGCGTTAAAATTAACATGCCATGGACAGGAACTTTTGGAGAGCCGTGATCTTCTAAAACCTGACAGGACTCGGCACATAAAAGGAATAAAAAAAGATTAAATTGTGTATCCTCGATGTTTAAACTTATACATTTAATTCTTATATGTCACAGATAGGCACAGTCATTGCATATAAACAATATATATATATATATATATATATATATATATATATATATATATTGAAAAAAAATAAAAATATCTATAAGAACACCGGATTATATATCTTATTGTTCTTTATATATATATATATATATATATATATATATATATATATATATATATATATATGCGTTTCATCCCAAGCAAGGCGGGAAGCCACTAGCACGCAAGGGATTCCAGAGAGTTGGAGCTGGAGCAAATAAAAGTGACAGAGAGAAGTATGAAGAAAAGGATAGGGGATAAATCAGGGCATCTGGAGATGTCGATTAGCATTACATTTGAATAGTTGGAGATTATAGCTATCAGGGAAACAGGGAGGGAGTTCCACAGGCGAGAGGTGCGAGACAGGAAGCTACTGGAGTAGATGAGACGGCTACATTTAACAGTTTCGACTTTGAAAGGGTGTGAGCGAAATGCCAGCCTAGTTGGACGCTTAAATTCATGGAGTCTAGGAACCAGCAAAAGCAGCTCCTCGGAGCAGATACCGTGAAAGTATTTGTAAAAAAGACAGAGGGGGGCAACGGCACGTTTATGAGAGAGCAACTGCAGACGAGATGCCAGATCAGGGCCAATTACATTGCATATCCTTCTCTGGATTTTATCAAAGACCTTGAGAAAAACATAAGGGGCACCAGACCATATATTGCAGCAATACTCATTGCAAGGGCGAATGGTTTATTTTCAGATTTGCATGATCGAATCCGACGAGTAAAATTTCTTGGCGCGGCACAGGGAGCCAACTTTTCTTGCGGTGAACGAAGCTATTGGCTCAGTGTATTTGTTCCATCTCAGGTCAGCATATATGCATATATGTATCGTTACATAAATATATGTCAATATGATATGATAATATGAATAAACACGTCTGCTGTCACGCATAAGTATGTATATATGCAAGTAGGCGCACATATATGTACGCGTGGATGTATTTACTGTATACGAATTCGTATCCTAGCAAAGAACGACCCAATAAAACGGTAATCCGGATAATTAACGAACCAGCTCCATTGGTTTAATCCGCCCCCCCTCAAGTCTATTCATTCCGATCTGGAGTTTATTTTCTGTTTTTCGATTCGATGAAAAAAAATTAATTGCGTTCTGATTTTAATTAATGTAAATCGAACTTTTCGTCGATACATTCTGGGGAAAATAATTACTAATTTTAATTAACGCGAGAGCAAACTAATACGACAAAAAGAAATATTTCTATTTTGTGTTTCTTTCATTGAAGTGCCCTCAAGACAGAAATCAATGCACAACTAAATTACGAAAACCTCTAAAGAATATTCAGAGAATGTTGTCATTTATGAAGCTTAGTTTGAAACAAAAAAGAAAAAGAAAGATTGCCGGACCTAGTGGTAGATCCAACCCTCTACTCAAAAGAGTTAGTTAGGTACAGTAGTAAGTATACTAACCAATTACAGCGTAATGTCGGATTTGACTATTTTAGTTTTACTTATAAAATCAGGGTAACAAAGTTGAATAGAATTGTGGCACTTTGGTACTCATAGGTTGATAGATTATTATTATTTAAGGTTTATCAACCCTTTTTGGGTTATTTAAAACCGAAACTTATTTCGAATTGCGGAAGTTTGCTTAAAGGACCCGGTGTTCCGAAGCGGATTTTCAGCTAAGATCGGACTGGAATCGACAACGTTTTATTTCTCTGATCGAACGAGAACTGGTACCTTCAGTGATTTGAGTATAGACGTACCCGTACGTGACTAACAGAATGAAGGAGGGGGCGTATTATTATTAAGAAATATTTTTGACATTTTGAATAATTTTTTCAGCCATTCTCGTTTATTTCACACTGAGACAATTTCCGACACACCCATCATTGAAATCCTCTCTGTAGCCGTCACCCAAGTGTAGGTTAATTATAGTTTAAAAAACCCTTGTCTAGTTGGTTAGCTTCGTTCTTTTTCACATTGTACAATAGATTTTTCCTCTCTTTATCGTAGATGCATTTTCATTTATATGACGTTCAACCACTCAACAATTGTTACACTCTTAAGAACCTTAAATCCTAAACATTTACTAGAGCGAGATCAGGCCGAAAATGGCGTACTCTTGTCATATTACCTACACGCAAGCCGCCAGTGGCCTGTGGACGGGACGCCGATGCCAACGCCAACGCTCCTCTGGTTTTGCAGACACGGGCGGGCCAAATGTAGGCCACTAGCGGTCCGCAAGTGGTGACACTGCCGGGACGAACACGCCGGAGGCCCGCTGTCGGACCGCCGGCGGTAACCGCTAGTGGCATGCCACAGAGTGGCGGATTGCTGTCTTGCGTGTACGGTTGGGGCAGTAGCTGCTCAGTCCTTACTTTGCAGTCTCGATAGAGCTCAAAAGTGTCACAGAGGCCATTTGGAGGACGAATTATTTTCCACTCTCCGACCTCTCTCACACAGACGGAATATGCAAAGTCCCCTTCTGGCTCTACTGCTACTTCTATGGAAAGTCCTCGGACGAACTACATTCCTTGACTCCGCCAGGTTTAACCTTCACGGCTGGTACCTGGCATGCCACCGATATTGTAGCAAACCACCGACATTCTCTCCGTAATCTATCGGTGAGAAATCAGTTCCACTTGGTCAGCTTCTTCCATATAACATCAAGACAACCTTCAAAAGCTGGGCGACACTTCGCAGATATCTCTCCCGAGTAAACCACCCCATAGAGAACATGACTAAAGACTGTGTGTATTGTTGACCATATTCACCATAGTCTATGAATATAGAATACAGCGCAGTACGTAATCTGTTCAATGAAACAACTTTAAAATTGATACTCTCAAGTCAGATATTTTACTGATTCTTACTATATCGCTAATACCACCAGCAGCTGCTCCGTAATTCCTCAGTCTTCGATATCAAATGCGGTCAGTCCATATTCGGTAAAAATCATGGCCGCCTTTATACACGTCGCATTGAATATTTTGAGTCTTCTGATTGGTTAACCCTTCTATTGGTGAACTATAAAGCGAGTCAGCTCATTTTGGATGGCTCACTAGTACACCAAGGTACCCAAAAATTCCAACATGTATACCATCCCTTGCCGTTGCGGAAAGAAACATAAAGGGGAGACAGGCAGCCCCCTTAAGGTAAGGCTTCAAAAACACCAGAAAGCTGTAACACGAAGGGAAGTGGAAAAATCAGGCGTGGCTGAATACATATGTAGAGAAAAGGGAGATCACCACCCTCTGTGGGATCAGGTTGAGATCATAGACAAAGAACATCATTGGAAAACTCGTAAACTTAAGGAATCAGCATATATGATAGGCCAAAAAATCTCCTGAGCCGACCAAGCATAGAAATGAATACAATATGGAAACCAGTAATAATGAGTGCCAGAGAAAAGCGATAATAACAACAAAAATTGCAATATGATCTCTGTTAAAAACATGTAATGATAACAGAAATAATTGCAATATGAGCACTGGAAAAATGATTCCTGGAGACATTAGTTTTATAAGTCTCATAAATTCATACACAGATGTCCTCAAGGACAGTGGATAAAGGCGTTAGTTAGATCCAGTGACACGACTCAAAGAGTGTGAGTTCAATATCTGGTTAATGCGGTGGAGAACTTGAAGAGGGGAATATAGAGGAGATATCTGACATCCATTAGACATGGCGCGTGGAACTCGAACAGTCTACCCCAATGAGCGAAATAAAGGGTTCAACTCGACATTCCATCCACCTGAAGAATGCCGAAACGTTGTGATAAATATGGCAACAAAGATGAGGACAATAGTAAGAATAGTGTACATTTCTTTTTTCGTGTTATTTTAATTTTCTTTTAAAATAATTCTTTCTGATCCCTTCACATCTTAAATCGAACTTAAAAGACATTAAGCAACACGATCGATGTAATATTTTGACTACGTCACAGTATGTGTGTGAGAAAAAACATATGAGCAACGTACCGTGTCTCGGTTAAGTTTTAATTACGGTCTAATTAGACAGTATCAACTGCAATAATGACGAAAACAGAAATTAAAGTTAAATATTCAATAAAGAATTATTTTTAAACCTTTCACTCAGATATATGAACTTAATTTTAAATGAGATATTTATTTAATTTTTAATCGCGTGTAACTACAGTAGTTACTACCTGTTATTTCAGATTATTTATGATTTGCCGATACCGAAAAACGAACGGACGGACGCTCGTACACTGCGCCTTATTTATATAGATGTATTAAATAATTAACAATGCAATTATTGCATTTAAAATCTACGCTGATACACTATTTTACACTTAATCTTAAATATGCGTGAAAAAAGCATAATTGTTTGATTAAAATAATAGCAACTAATTTACAAACTGAATTGTTATGCTACAAAATTAAAAATAACTATAAATTAGTATGTTACAGAGGAAAATTTTATTAAAATAAATACAGTCAGTGAAATCTATATTTTTTTTTTAATCAATTCACCTCAAGTAAGGTGACAATGCCACTAAGACGCAAGAGGCTACCGGAGTGACAGAGAAGGAAAAGACTTTAGAATGAATAGGAAACCAAATCCTAAACAGGAAACAAGAGATAAACTTCAAATGAATGGTCAGGGCTGTGAACAGGATGATATGAAAACCTATCTACGCCTATTGACGGGGAAAATAGGAAAAGTAAATAAAATGTTTAGCTATTAGCTGGAAACGTTAGAAATTTAAATTTGGAGTGGAATTTAGAAGGAACCACTATTTCAATCCTAACCGAGAAACAAGTTATAAGGGTCTACTCCCGTTAAAAAAGACCAGGGAAGAGTGTGAACTGGACGATAGGCGAACCTATCTACTCCTATTTATATTGTTTTTCAAACACACAAAAAACTACACAAAACCTTTGTTTTGATTATTTATGTAATATCATTCCTTCTGCATAGCGGTGAATGCTGAACAATTTCCTCACAGGTGAGAAGATGACAATGCAGGTGAAATGTAGCTCTACAGAAGGATGTTGAGATTTCCGTGGGCGGATCCCATAAGCAACGAAGAAGAATTTTGCATAATGAAAATAAAAGGACAGTTTATCTCAGATTAAGAAAGAGATAACTGTCTTTTCTTGGACATATAGTGTTTTTTCAAGCGTAGCTTAGATGTGGGACAAGACCGAAAATATGGGGCTCTCAGTGAGGATCGAACTCATTACTCAGTCGTAATTTTGCCAGCGAGACAAACTTGCTAACCATTACACCGCTCGAGGTGCCACTTTTCTTGGACATATAATGAGGAAGAACGGCTTGGAAATTTGAACTTATACATTGCTTATTTTAATGGATGAGAGAATGAAGAGCAGGAGAGGTAACAAAGAGATAATCCTTTGATTGGATTATTCATTGATATTGTAATATTTCACATTCTAACTTATCCGATCCACTTACTACATTTTTATTATTAAATTGGAAGGATAAATAATGAGAAATTTGTTGCAATTCAGCAGTTGGATGTCTTACTGTCTGCCTACGCATCTGCCTGGTCAGAGAAACTTGAGAGAGGCGGACACGGCTACAAATATCACAGAAAAGGTGTATTGTCATCATATACCGTCAGACATTTTCTTGCAGCTTTTTCTGAGCCTGTGTAAAAAAAAAAAAAAAAAACAGGCGTAGAAATGCGAAAATATATTTCCTCATTTAAATCGGTCAGTAGCACTATTCGTCTAGTTATCCAGGTTGATTTTCAAAGCTGGGTGTGGCATGTCTACTGATTCCTTAATATTTGATTTTCGTTTATATTGTAGACTTTTAACACGCTTTATGTCACAATACCCAAGTTGTTCTGGGATGAGTTTAACATCTCTGATCAAATGAGCCACCCAATGCAGTATTATATAAATACCTCTTGAAACGTGTTTGGAATCAGTTCTCTGAATGAATGATAATGTTTGTTAGTCTGAATTATATTCGAGGGTTAGTAAAACATTATCTACACTTAACCTTAACCTATTCGTTTATTGTAATGCTTTTTGCTCATGCGTGCTCATAGTTCGTATTATTGTGGTCACGTAGTCAAAGTTCGAGCGTGATCGTGCCAGTTTTCTTGCGGCTGCTACAATGTAAACATGCCCGATCCACTAGAAGTGTTCACCAAGGAAGAACAAAGAGCATGTTCTGCGCCGATCGTAATTCGCTGATGTATGAAAACCAAACAGAAAAAAAACCGCCGGCACTCAAAAAAAAAAAAAAAAATTACAAGAATTAGGAAAAGGAATATTTTTGTAGCTTCCAGACTGCGCAAATGCCGTGAAGCTTAAAGTTCACAGTTTTTGCGCACACTCCGTATGTTACCGATTTGGCACCGCCAGACTTCTGGTGTACTTCAAAGTTGAATATTTTTTTTATCTGATGCTGGAATTTTCGTCTGTTATTAAATCAACCGTAAACCAGAAACCTTTTTCATGGGCAAAATTACAAATCAGATAAAACTTTGAGAAAATGTTAGAACTAATTGAAGAGAATTCTAAAAAAGTTGTATTTGGAAGTCAAATAAAGATACTTCATTTTCATTTTCAGTTTCGATCTGTTTTAAATCTTGTTTTATAAGATTGAAGGCATTAGTTATCAGTCTGCCCTCAATATTTTACAGAGAAATAATTTTATTTATTTCGATGTTTCATTATTTTATCTGATCTAAAGCTAGTTTTATAATATTGTCGAATTTACTCATTTGATTAGTTTTATGGAATTTTATTCGTCAATCAACTCGTAATTTTGAAGTGAAATATATTTGTTTCGTCTTGTTGCCAACTTCATTATTCTATCTGAATTAAAACTTATTTTATAGCATACAGACTTGAATTATATGCTGCATTTTACAATTTTGAATAGAAATAATTTTGATACCAGTTTCATAATTCCATCTCGCCTAAATCTCGTTTACACATCAATCAACCCACGTCATTTTAAGAGAAATGCATTTATTTTGCTAACAGATTCTTAATTCTACCTGATTAAAAGTGTATTTTATCGAATTGCGGAGTTTATTTGTCAATCGATTTTATCTAATTGGGGAGTTGTTTTCATTTGTAAGACAAATTTAAATTAGTTTAGATAATAAATATATTTATTTTAAGGATTAAAACTTTATAGAATTGATGACCAAATGATATTATTAATCAAAATTAGAAATAACGTGAGCTTAAAATTTCTAGTCCATATATATATATATATATATATATATATATATATATATATAATTTATACGAAAAGTATAACATAAACATGTTATAAATCAGTACAAATGTCATATAAGAACCATCACTTGATAAGACACCAGAAGTGTTGTAAAAACGGCTATTTTTGTACTGCTTTTATAACATGTTTATGACATAATTTATTTGACCTATTCAGTATTGAGGACTCTTTTAAGAATATTAATTTTGGTTAATGGAATTTATTCCGCATACGCCAATCTGTATTTGCATATATATATATATATATATATATATATATATATATATATATATATATAGATAGATAGATAGATAGATAGATAGACATATATATAGAGAGAGAGTGATTAAAAGAGGACAATTGGAAAATGTATTTTCAGGTATTACCAACGCGTTTCGTCAATCCGACATTATCAAGGCAAGATTAAAAACGAAATGTTTTTTTTTAACTTACATTAAATTAAAAATATTTAAAAAGCGAACGCTCCTGTATAAGCCTCTTTCTGGATATTGGTAACTTTTTTTTTATTAATAAGTATTGGTTTTATTTTTCCAAGTTGACATATTGTTAAATTTCTCCGAATAGTTCTGAAGATAAGACAATTTGGAGAAATAGAAGACAATTGGAAAATATATTTCTTAGTTATTGCTGAGACGTTTCCTCAAATCGATTAAGAAATATATTTCGGTAAGAACTATGAAATATATATGAAAGAGGCGGTCACTATGTTGTGATGCAGTGAAGGGAACCTGTAATGTTTTTGACTCATCTGCACACACACGCACACACACACACACACACACACACACACACACACACACACACACACACATATATATATATATATATATATATATATATATATATATATGAAGAAAAATGAAACTGGTAATTGCTGACGCGTTTCGTCCAATGTGGACTTTATCAAAGCAAAATACGAAACGCGTCAGCAATTACCAGTTTTCCTATTGTCATTTTTATTCATAAATATTGTCTTTCTACTGGTTAAATCAGAGAAATTTTCATATATATATATATATATAAATATATATATATATATATATATATATATATATATATATATATATATATAGGTCATTGAGGTGAAAGCCAAGCATTGACAATTTGTTTTGTGGTCAGTGTATACATTTATATTTACATAAGCTCTATCACTGATATTGAGTACGTCTAACCATAAATACAGCATACCTCAAAACATATTCAAATATAGTATACCTTAAAACGTGTTTTTAGTGAGAATATTTTTATTGATCTTTCAATAAAAAATAAATGTTTGAACTTAAAACACACGTACACACACGCACACACATATAATTTAAAAACTCACAGATATTTATATCTATCTATCTATCTATCTATCTATCTATCTATATCTATATATATATATATATATATATATATATATATATATATATATATATGCCCAATTAAAGTGCTAGTACAAATAGAATAAAATTCCGATAACCAAAAGACTATTCATTCTTAAAAGTGTGTTCAATACAGGTTAGAGCATATTATATTCATTAAACGGGTTTAGTTAATTCTGAAGTAAAACTCTTTATTTTGCAATCAACACTTTGCCTTGATAAGACACCAGGAATTTTGAAAGGAAATCGTTATTTTTGTCGTGACGTTATTCTGGTATATGTTTCATCTTGAATATATATATATATATATATATATATATATATATATATATATATATATATATATATATATGAATATTGAAGTCAACAGCTGTTTCATGTTGGGCCTATTCACTGGCCTGACGATTACGTCCAAGTGAAACAGTCCGTCGCCTTTGAGTGTTGATTTCAATGTTCACTTTTATACTTATATTTATATACGCTCTGTCTCTGATACTGAGCACTTTATCTCATAATTATAGCACACCTTAAAACCATATTTCTTCATATATATATATATATATATATATATATATATATATATATATATATATATATATATATATACTCAACTCTCCTATCGAATTTGACGTATGAGGGTTAAGCAGATCATTTCCTAGGAAACTGACAGCTCGTCACAAGCACATGAGATTTGATTATAGGGGTGATGCTTTTGTGCTGAACTATCACACATTTTGAAGGGTCGAATACAGAAACTTAGTGGACTACGTGCAACAGGGCCACCAAACAACCCTCCGCAGGTTCTGAATTCACAGATATCCTTCTCCTAGACCCGTTGCTATCCAAGGCTATAGAACTCAGTTTGTCCTGCTATTTTTCCACACAGAGGTAGAAGAAGAGGATTCACACCTTTCCTAATGGATTCGACTGGAATTTTACATATAAACAGTTGGTGGAACCAAAGACACAGTTTGGACTAAAACCGAGAATAAATAGAAAGCGAAAAAAGTTCTATAAGCAAAGATACCTGTTTACTAAAGTACTTGAAACCCATATTCCCAAGACCGAGTAAAACCTCTTACTAACGTTAAATCCTATGAAAGGTTGGCTCCAGTCATAACCCAAGTTTCACGCTCACGTGATGTTCAGACGACTTGAAGATCCGCGTTCAAGTTGTGTGATTAATTATAAACTTTGAACATTTTAACATAAATATGATCTTGCTGTATGACAGCTAATACGCAAACCGGAAAATATAATGACATATCGAAATGGTAGATATATCGGCCGAATTAAGTAAAACGCACTCTTTTTCACACCCCCATAATTTTTCTTTCACTCGCTCCCTGTTTCCCGCCTCTCTCTCTCTACACACACACGTACGCATACACACACACACGCACACGCACATATGATTATATTAATCAATTCTCAGCATTGGAAAACAGAAAAACAAGTATATTGATTAATAGTAAAAAGGCAAATGATCCGAACAACGTACGAAATGATTCATGGATCAAATCGCAAGTTGAATCGAAATCTGATCCCTCTCTTCGCCTCTTGAAGGCCAGGGAACTGTTATCCAAGCAAGAATTACTGCATTAAGTCACAAACTTAAACATGTACAGATGTTAGCACGCGTAATTCACACACATTTATCACAGCACACGTGTACAGACGTATAAACTTACACTCATTGAGACGTACGTACGTACAATAAATGCGATTGTATGCAAAAAGTACATGCACATATTTCTTTTAGAACCAGATGCGCAGATTTACACATGCACCGACGGAGGCAAGGACTGAGAATGGAGAATAACATACGACGCTGGATCACTCCAAGAAATAGCCTCGAGTTTAATAGGAAAATAATGTTTTCGTCGAATCAACAAGTCGAAAGGGTCGGCAGTAACAAAACATATGAGTTTGTGCGCATGCGTAGCTCAAGGCGGTTCTGCATTAAAACTGACGAACAGCTGAAGGAGAAAAAAGATGTTTGTACTGCACATCAACAAATTCTTTTGTACTGTTATTTTTCCTCATTATATATATATATATATATATATATATATATATAATATCATTATTATTAATTAAAGAATATCAAACACATAAAATTTCATAGGTAATAATTTTTATTTCATGAGCGCTCTAAAAAACAACAACACTCAATCTTCAAGACCTATAAACAAATCCTTGAAGATTGAGAGCTGCTTTTTTTGAGGTCTCATTAAATAAAAATTATTACCTCTGGGATTTTACCTATTTGATATGCTTTAATTAATAATACTTTTGCTTTGTCTTTTCCTTGAACTATATTTTCCTGGAAATTCCATACAGATTACCATATTATTGTATCATCAATATATATATATATATATATATATATATATATATATATATATATATATATATATATATATATATATTGTGTGTGTATTTAGGCAGCATGTTTCATTAAATACATAAAACAGTTGAAACCTAATCTGAAACAAAATAAACTACGAAATGTCCAAAAAAATTCTTAAATGCCTATAATTGATAAGAGATGACATTGATTTATACCAATGGCTTCCCATGCTCAATACTTCTTGTTTTCACTCTCGCGTGCTCATGTGTGATGTCATGGCCTGCGGTGCGATTTTTGCTTCCAGCGTGTCGTATGCACGTGTTGTCATTGCTTGGAAATCATCCATGCAAACAAAAACAGACTATCAGTATTGTTTTCTCCCTGTATTGGTTAATATATTGCAATGTCATTTTCATCTTTGATAATAGCTAATGCCGAAACATTGGATTAAAAATATGTATCAATATGTTGATTTTCTTTCATCGTTCAATGATAATGTTATTAATCTTATCAGTGGATATGAAAAGAATT
>CAHIKZ030000021.1:382500-405000 GCA_903632075.3 Acanthosepion pharaonis
AGAATAATACCAGTGGTAATAGGTGCACTTGGAATTATAAAAAATGGAACAAAACAACACATTGAAAGAACTGAAACCCCAGCTTAAGAGACATACAGAAAATTGTCTTATTAAGTACAGCACACACACTAAGGAGAACTTTGTCTATGTAACGCTAGCAACTTCATCGGAGATAAAAAAAAAAAAAAAAAAAAATTAACATGAAATGTGGCCATAACAACACACCACGACCTGCCTTAGGTCTTTCCGCAGGTAGGTAGTGTGTCCATAGCAGAAATCGAATGATGATGATGATGACAATAATAATAATAATGCTTTTTCTTATTGTTCTTATATGTCCCCTGTACATTGTATTTTATCTTTGAAAATCTTCTAAAAACTATCAAAATACACGGATTTTGAAGTGGAAATCTAAAAAATGAGGACGTCAATAATTCCTGTTGTAGTTAGAGTCCTCGTGTTGAGTGGATAATGTTTTGATGGACTCATTGATATGATCCAAGGTAAAACATGTCTTAAAGAAATATTAAAAAATTGTGCTCATAAGCACAGCTCATCCATTTCGAAGAGATTTTTTCAGTGTAAAATGTGTGTGATCTTAGTTTTCGTTGTTTTTTTTGTTTTTTTTTATAAATAGCATCATTGGAAAATGTCATGAAGCCATTTCTGAACTTGAATATCTTCTTGAGATCCGGAAGGAAATATGTATACAACAGAAATCAAAGAAAATAAGAAGGAAGTCAATCATAAAATATTTATATTTTTCTATGTTCTCTAAGCGTTCAAAATATTTGATGAGTTATATCAATCATATTGTTTAATAATAATAATGATAATAATAATCAAAATAATAATAATAATAACATTATTATTATTATTATTATTTTATGAATAAGCACATGGAATGGCTCTCAATCTTTTTTTTGATTTTGAGTGTTTTAATGAATTAAGATGGGCTACCATAAATATCCCGTTCAATTCCAGAATTGCTCGATAATTTCCCAAATTTTACCATTTGCCTATGTCATCTAGGAGCTTGGGAAGAATATATTGATCGGGGACTGAGAAATAGTTTGGATGATTTCAATAATAATAATAAAACAACAATAATAATAATGATAACGGAGAAAACTTACGGCCGACCTAGGTAAGCCTGATGATGAACAAGACATAAGTCAGGAAGACATATATATCGAAGCGTCTCGAGAATTTCGAAGCTAAAAGGAATTTAAATCGTTTCAGATTGTCATCGCATTTTTCCCAGCAGTCCTGTGACACTGGCAGTCAAAGCCCCGTGATTTTCATTGGTAATCGTCAGCTTTTGACATTTTGTCAAAAGAGACAATGACAGGATAAGTGCCAACGAACGAATTCCTCAATTTTAAAATAAATTGAAATGCTACGCAGGGACGCAAATCTGAGAAATGAAACAGAATCAGGTTGAATTTAAATGTTTGCGAGCATCAGTGAATGAAAAATATCTATCTATCTATCTATATATCTATCTATCTATCTATCTATCTATATATATATATATATATATATATATATATATCACTCTTCATTATCTATCTATCTATCTATCTATCTATCTATATATATATATATATATATATATATATATATATATGTCTTCATTATCTATCCATCTATATCTATATATCTATATATATATATATATCTATATATCTATATATATATCTATCTATATATATATATATATATCAGTCTTCAGTATCTCTCTCTCTATCTATCTATCTATCTATATATATATATATATATATATATATCAGGCTTCATTATGTATGTATGTATGTATGTATGTATGTATCTATCTATCTATCTATCTATATGTCTTCATTATCTATTTATCTATCTATATATATATATATATCAGTTTTCAGTATCTCTCTATCTCTATCTCCCCCTCTCTCTCTCTATATATATATATATATATAAAGGAAATATGTTGTAGTGGTTCCAACGAGAGAAAAGTATGTATATTAAAAAGAAGAGGGGTGCCGCAAACGTTTTTGGTTGTAATGTGGATTTATTGAGAAAAATATTATACTTTGTTTTACATAATTTCACGACACGTGTTTCTGGTCTGGTCTCCCAACCGTCTTCAGGTGAAAGTGGAGATTTTTTACATATTATTAAAAAATAATTAATTTTTCTTCATGTTCAATGTGGAATATTCTCGATATGAGACATTCTGTTTGTGTGTTGGCAATCCGAATTTTCGCGGCACCCCTCTTCTTTTTTTAATATATATATATATATATATATATATATATATATATATATATATATATCAGTCTTCATTCTATCTATCTATCTATCTATCTATCTATCCGCGTGTCCACTCTCTTTTTCTCGCCCGCTTTCTATCTCCCACCTTCATCTTTCTCTCTCTCTCCCTCTCTCTCTTTCTCTCTCTCTATCGAACTTCTTAAAACGTATATTTTGGCTATGCTATAAATGTACAAAATCTGGTAAAGATGAGAAGGCAATGAAATACTTCCGGCCCTAACCACATCCCAAAGAAAGAATTCAGATATTTGGTCACAGAATAATCTCCTTCTTTAAGTTGGTGAATGTTGCCATAATCCTTCAGTTCATCTTTGGTGTTACAGTGATGTTTTTGCTCACTCACTTAAGTGCGCCCCACATATAATAATCAACGGAGTGGCAGACCGTAGAGTTCAGTGGCCAGGGAAATAAGGGAAATGTGTCCGTAGAATTGTCTGAGAGCGATGACAGCGATCTCCTTCTTGTGTAGAATGGTGCAAATACACTTGTCAAACTACCTCCTCAAGAGACTTGATGAAGGCCTCCATGTTGAGTATGAGGCCCTGTGTGAAGGTGAATGGAGGCATAACAGCGCCATCACTAGTAATCTCTACAAACACCATGATGTTAAACTGTATATATCATCCACTTCTTTCCAAATCCTCTGCACTGTCCTCAGATTGACAACAAAATACCTTGGCACGTTCGTATTAGAGCTTCAAGCAGTACAGCATGCGTCTTCCAATGAGGTAATTGCGTCATGGTTAATTTTTTCTCACAGCTGTTGCCCAACTGACCCTTCTATACAGTGAAGTCGATAAAATCAAAAACAAACATAGCGCATGCGCAAAAAAATAAAATGGCAAAAATTTACCTATATATATATTTTTTTTTCTATATTCTATTTATTTTATCTTGATTTTCTCTAGTTCACTGCTACCAGCATGCAGAATTTTTTCTCCTGATTATGGCCATGTTGGCCGAAACTAGTCGAGAAATCTAAATGAAATAATAATAAAAACGAAATAATATTAGTATACAACCCAGTGTGTCTGAAGATTTTAATATTTAATATTTTTTTATTTTTTGTTAGTAATCCGAATGTCTTTTTTGAATTAAAAAAAAATCAAAAAAGACATTCGGATTACTAACACAAAAACTGAGAATGTCTCATATCGAGAATATTTAAAATTGAAAAACAGAAGAAAAGAAAAAAATTAATTTTAATAATGTGTGGAAATCTCCGCTTTTACCTGAAGACGGTCGCGAGACCAGAAACACGTTTAGTAAAATTATGGAAAATAAAGCATAATATTTTTTTCGAAAAAAACCACATTACAACCAAAAACGTTTGCGGCACCTGTCTTCTCTTCTTTTTAATATACATACTTTTCTCTCGTTGGAACCACTACAACCTCTTTCTTTTATATATATATATATATATATATATATATATAAGTTACGAAGAACTTGGTAAACCGAATGTGTTAACTGATGATACCTGATGATCCGGAGGATTTTGGTGAAATAAATTATTGTAATGGTACCTTAAAAGTGGTCTGTTTTTTCATTAATATTATATATATATATATATATATATATATATATATATATACTATTTTTTTATTGTAAGATATTACAACAAAGACATGTTGGCATCGCTACATATACATCTTCAGGCGATGGTAAGAGACTAGAAATTAAACAGTTTTATTTTTAAATTTCTAAAGCAAATTGTTACCTCTTTTTGCGAAAGATAAAGTGCGAGTAAGAAAACAAGATCTGAATTAAATGTAGACTTGTGGGTTTATCTTGACCAACCAATTAAATCTCAAATCTACATTAAATAGATATTAATTGGTTGATATATATATATATATATATATATATATATATAGTAGAGGAGACGGGTAAAATATTACCTGAACTTGACTGAATATTCTTAAATATATCATTAAATGGGATATTATTTCAGTTATTTTATATTTTCAGTGACCCCTGAAAATGTAGCCGAAAAGTGTCGGGGCTTTTGTTTCCTTTTTCTATAAATTACTTTTATTAGTAATAATCAAACGCGCGCACACACACACACACACACACACACACACACACACACACACACACACACACACACACACACACACACACACACACATATATATATATATATATATATATATATATATATATAGGAAAGTAATGCAATTAGTGCCGTCAAGAGTATTTATTCATAATTTGTAAATTGCAACTGGTGTTTTTTTTTAAATATTCATTTATAAGTTTACCCATTTCACATTTCTGTTTTTCAAATGGTAAATTGAGATGAATATAGTGTGGCTCTGCCATAATATGTCTCATATGTGTGGGATAAGTAAAATATATATATATATATTGTGTGTATTTAGGCAGCATATTTTCATTTATACACGTTTCATCAAATAATATAGACAAGTGTTGTCTATTTATTTTATGTAAAATTTTTTCGTATCTTCTGATAAGTTTGATAACATTATCATTAAACGAAGAAAGAAATTCACAATATTTATCCATTATTTTTTTTATTATAATCTAAGCTTTCGGCTTACTCAAGCCATTATCAAAGATGTAATTACAAACATATCCAAAAATATACGGACACGACAGTGATGATCGTCTGTCATTTTTTAGTTTACATAGTGGATCACTAAGCAACGATGAACACGCGCATATAAGACGCTAGAAGCGAAAATCGCACCGCATCTCATGACGTCACACATGACTACACGAGAGTGAATTGGAGAATGAAATAAGGAAAGCCGTTGGTATAAACCAATGGCTTCCTTTACCAATTATAGAGATTATAGACATTTAAGAATATTTGTAGAGATTCCATAGTTGATTTTGTTTAGGTTGGGTTTTAACTGTTTGATGTATAATGCTTCAAGTATTTTTAGTTTTTGTCTATTGTTTTCATGTCGACATGAAAAAATAATGGATAAATATTGTGAATTTCTTTTTTCGGTTAATGATAATGTTATCAAACTTATCAGAAGATACGAAAAATTTTACATAAAATAAATAGACAACACTTGTCTATATTATTTAATGAAACGTGTATAAATATATATATATATATATATATATATATATATATATATATATATATATATATATATATATTTTATATATATACACTTTAATATCTTTTGTATTGTTATTTGACTTTCAGTGAGTTTAGTCAGTACCGACGTTGTAATATCTTGCAGTAGCCTATGCCCATTTCGGAAAAAAAAACAGAGGGCTACTGCCTGATGATTACGCGTAAACACAGGAATCTTGTAGTCGTGGTCGGTCATTATGCTCCGGATATTTATTACGAATTTTGTTTTTTTTTTATAAAAGAGAGAGAGATAGATAGTAAATATGATTGCACAAGTAAAAAAGGATTTAGGAAACGTGTTAACACTTTTAAGATTTCTCTGATATTGTCCACAATATGACTTTTAGAAATATGTCATTAACCTAATAAGAAGGTGTGTTGTAGAGTAGTTTTCACAGTGGAGGCTTGTATTTCGCCAAGTCGGTCCTAAAAGTGTCCGACGTACAAAATTTTAGGAACTTGAAATAAGAGTTAATGACGCAGCAATCTAGTTGTGATGGTTGATACTTCAATGTCCGACATCGACTGACTCACTGAGCTCAACTGGCGGCTGCTACTACTACTTATTATGTGTGGGAGAGTCTATTAATAATAGAATAGGTACGTTCAGGTATAACAGAAGGATTGTTGAATAGTGTTTGCTTTCTCCAGAGAAGGATCCCCACCGCAAAATGAATTCAGATGTTTAGACATTTGGTTAAATTTTGTGATGTTACTTGGGCCGAGTATTTTTCAGCCCCTCATAGTTAATATACAACACAAAATATAAATATATAACGGAGAACATATTCAATTCAAATCAATTCAAAGCCAATATCCATTTTTTTCTCAGTTCAGTGCTCGGTGGATTTTCTATAATAGCAGATTTTTTAATTATCATCTACAATCATAATGAAATGAGTGCCTAGAGAAAAATAAAATAAAACCTTGAACACAAGATGCCTAGTGGTTTAAGAAATACCTGTGTTTCTTTTAAAATTCGATTACGTCCACTGTTCCCCCACGTTCATTCAAGTTATCTCCCATTCTAGAATATATTATCAAATTAGTTTCGTCAGATTCCGAATTCTTTTAAACAAGAAAACATCAATGTTTAGGGAATAAATTAAACACAGAAAATACAAAAAACACACCTCAAACTTTATAGAACAAAATATAAACAGTATAAAAGCATAAACGACAACGCGTTATAAATAAATGAATAACAAATTTAGTCTTCCAATCCATAACCTCATGCGAACAAAGAAACAAAAAATACTCTTGATAAAATCAAAAATTAAAGCGAAAATACATGGATGTCATGAACGTAAATTATAGAAAAATGTTAATTTTTATTCCCGTTAGACAGGCGTTTATTAGCGGAATAATTTAATGACCATCTCAAAGAATTGCTTCTGGCCTGTTATTTGCCACAGGATAATTCAGTTTCATAATATATACACTACAGCCAGCGAAGCAATGAATCTGACTACAGGAAATGTAAGCCACATCAGAGAAACTTCGCATCATTTCTGTATGGCTGTTGCTAGGATGCTCAAATAACCTCCTTATATTATTCTTGAATAGTATTATAGTTGGGTTTGCGGACAAAGATTCAGGACGATCTTTCACGTCTCCTCCAGCTTCACAGATGACGAACAAATTCATATATTTTAGCATATTGAATGCAGAAAAGAGTTTGGCAGGTGGCAGTGTCTCCGATATTTTTGAACCCTCACTTCTTGTCTGCTCTTCTTTTTTGCCAGCTCATCTTTTGCCTGCTCTTCTTTTTACCTGCTCTTCTTTTCGCCATCTCATCTTTTCGCCTGCTCATCTTTTCGCCTGCTCTTCTTTTTACCTGCTCTTCTTTTTGCCTGCTCATCTTTTCGCCTGCTCATCTTTACGTCTGCTCTTCTTTTTACCTGCTCTTCTTTTCGGCTGCTCATCTTTTCGCCTGCTCATCTTTACGTCTGCTCTTCTTTTTGCCTGTTCTTCTTTTCGCCTGCTCATCTTTTCGCCTGCTCATTTTTACGTCTGCTCATCTTTTCGCCTGCTCATCTTTTCGCCTGCTCATCTTTACGTCTGCTCTTCTTTTTACCTGCTCTTCTTTTCGCCTGCTCATCTTTTCGCCTGCTCATCTTTACGTCTGCTCTTCTTTTTGTCTGCTCTTCTTTTCGCCTGCTCATCTTTTCGCCTGCTCATCTTTTTGCCTGCTCTTCTTTTTGCCTGCTCATCTTTTCGCCTGCTCATCTTTTCGCCTGCTCTTCTTTTGCCTACTCTTCTTGTCTGCTCTTCTTTTTTGCCTGCTCTTCTTTTTACCTGCTCTTCTTTTTGCCTGCTCATCTTTTCGCCTGCTCATCTTTTGCCTACTCTTCTTGTCTGCTCTTCTTTTTTGCCTGCTCTTCTTTTTACCTGCTCTTCTTTTTGCCTGTTCATCTTTTCGCCTGCTCATCTTTTCGCCTGCTCATCTTTTCGCCTGCTCATCTTTTTGCCTGCTCATCTTTTGCCTGCTCCTCTTTTTACCTGCTCTTCTTTTTGCCTGCTCATCTTTTTGCCTGCTCATCTTTTCGTCGGCTCTTCTTTTTGCATGCTCTTCTTTTTACCTGCTATTCTTTTTTGCCTGCTCATCTTTTGCCTGCTCTTCTTTTTGCCTGTTCATAATTTCGCCTGCTCATCTTTTTGCCTGGTCATCTTTTCGTCGGCTCTTCTTTTCGCCTGCTCTTCTTTTTGCCTGCTCTTCTTTTCGCCTGCTCTTCTTCTTGCCTAGTTTCTACGAGGAATTACAAATTTCCTCTGCAATTTCTTTATAAAAAGCAGTTTGTAGAATTATTTCGTAGTTATTTTTGATTTCAGATCAGCATGCCTACGTTCGATTCGACTGATGCACACCGTTGTGTCTCTCATTAAATTCGAATACCAAGCAGTAACATTTCTGCGTTACATAATAGACACCGGGTCTAGAGAATATAACATCCGTAGAACATATGGGAGACAAGACAAGCAGTGGGATGCAACGAGTAGCTTACGAAATAGTTTTTGTTAACGAATTACATGAAAGGGACACGGATCCTAAAAGACAAAAATTACGTAGATCAACAATAAAATAAAGAGGTTTTGGAGAGTCATGATCAACAACGTTCTAGATGTGCCATGCGTGATATACTCTTCGGTAATCATGTATCTTTCGATACATGACTGACGAGGCAGACTTTCGCGGTAGACTAGTTACCATCCAAGACTATAGAACCCGGTCTGTCCTGCTGTTTACCCATAGAAAGGGAAGAGAAGAAGAGGATTCCTACCTTTCCCAATCGTAATAGTACGTAAGTGAATGTACTGGATTCCACTGGAATTCGAACTCTGATCTCCGATTCTTCAATCCAAGCCACCAACGTGTCTCCCCTTCTTCTCTGTACTTTTCTCGCGTTGACCCACAAATCGGGAGAATGAACAGTGGAATAATTGCGAAAGACATTTTCTCCTATGAAGCTGGAGGAAAGAAACTGACCACCCGTAAATTCGATTTAAGAAGGTTTCTAAATAAAGAAAATCTCATATCGTTGAATACCAATCTTTAGTCAGTTGAGATATGCTTAGGCGATCATGTATTCGATAGGCAGTAGGTTGTTATTTCTTTCTGCGGTAGACCAATTGCCATCCAATGCTAAAGAAGCCTGTCTGTCCTGCTATTTACCCAATATCTGGGGGGGGGGAGAGGAAGAGGATTCGTACCTTTCCCAAGCGTATTAGCACATAAGTGAATGTAATGGTTTCGACTGGAATTCGAACTCGGTTCTCGGATTCATCAATCCGAGCCGTTATCCATTGCTCCACTGTAAATCGCAATATACTATCAACATAATATATATGCTGGATATAAATATATTATACACTTATCTCAAGATCCTTGACTCCAATAATTCTGAGTACAGGTTCGAAATCAGAGTAATTTATTTACATCATTTTTTGATATTTTTAATAATTCCACCCCAATCAAGGCGATAATACCATTATGATTCAAAGTCTTAATGGGAGTGAAAGAGAATGAATCGACTTTAGTAAAGAGAAATGGCAATAAAAGTATAGGATTGTCTATATTTCTGAGATGAGGTATTGTAACTATTTACAGTATTAACTGTTGTCTTCATCTTTATTGTCATATTCACGACGGTTCGACCGTTCTACGCTCCAGCCTTCTTCAGATGATATACTTTAGAATATCGAACTGAAACCTTTATTTATATCACTGAGTTAGATTGTTCTAATTTCACGTGCCCTGCCTTTTCTGGATAACTCAGTATCAATTATTTCCCTTTAGTAACCTGCTTTGACCAGGGAATGAACTCATAATTCTTTGGGTCAATTCGTTGGATTACTTTATCCAACAGCATGGACGAGTGGATAAAAAAGCGTCGGTTGAAGCAATTCTAAAAGGTGAGCTTGACCCAAAGAATTGAACAAAAACTTGATGAATATGAAAATAAAGATGAGGGCAGAACTCAAAACAAAGTAATTAGTGTAAAACATAGAGGTACTAGGATGACAGAAAATGGTCATTCGTGTTGAATGTCATTTTTTGAAAATTTTAGATGGCTTTGCATAACTCAAAATTTTGGTCCGGGATTTGGTTAGGACTAATTCTGATTAGTTATTTACAGTCATGGATTTTAAATAATTATTTATCGTGCATGAGTGATGGAGGAAGTGTGGATGTAAATACGTTAATACTTTGATTTGCTCATGACTTGGTTTCAATCTTTCGGAATTTTCAAGAGATTTCGTACAATAGTGAAACGGTGAAACCAAGGTATCTATCTATCTATCTATCTATCTATCTATATATATATATATATATATATTATTTTCTTTGTTTGGCTTCGCGAACAAAGATTTGATTTGCTCATGACTTCGTCGTTTCAATATTTCGTAATCTTTCGGTGATTTTGAACAATTCTGAAACGCCGAAACCAAGGTAGCGGAATCGGCTGATTTCATAATTTTCTATACTATACATGTATATATATATATATATATATATATATATATATATATATATATATATATACAATAGATGCCATGAAATAAGGAACGGAAACAACAAAGGCATAAATATGTATTACTTAAAAAGTAATGCATGATTAGCAATGAAATTTTTACCGAATAAAGATTAGGTGTAATGCATAAATATTATTCAAAAGTTACAAAAATTTACATAATAGTTTTTTTTTTTTAAATAAAGATTAAATGGAATCAAATGGATTAATTTTTAAGTAATACACATATTTATATCTTTGTTGTTTCCGTTCCTTATATTATGGTTGTTATTGTATATATATATATATATATATATATATATATATATATATATATATATATATATATATATATATATATAGTCTCTTCTTGGTTTGGCTTTCGCGAACAATGATTTATAACTGATGGGTGACCAGGCCGATACGGGACAGGCATGTCTTGCCGCAGCGACGGCAATTAAATGGGTGATCTGGTCTAGTTGCTGAGGCCGCAAACTTGGTTTCAACATTTCGGTATCTTCAGACGATTGCCGTCAATTGAATTCCGAACGCTTTATTTTTTTAAATAACTAATTATGTACGCGATATTTTAAAAAAAGAGAAGTTGGAAAATCATGTGTATTGAAAATGGATCGGGTGGGGATTAAATGAAATATACATATATATATTCTTTAGATATAAGCATAGATTATTTTTGGAATAGCAGAATTGGTCAACAAATACGGAACCTAATGTAGGCGTGGAAATAATGTATTATTATGGTACTCCTTCTGCTTAAGTTTACACTAAATGGTCGCTGAAAGGTAAAGCTAAGAATGTGTATATCTGCAGTTGAAAGATGAACGTCACATCCCGTGTATGTCCTAACAGCAAGCTATGATGAAGCGATCTGTCAGCCCAAGTAATACTCGTAAACTGCTTAGTTGAAGAAAAAAAAATTTCCCTTTATCGTAAATTGGAAAAGGAAAATGGGGGACGTAGATGCTGATGTGGTGGATGAGCTTGTTTAATTAGATAGTAAAGGGCGATCAATCAGATTTTTGTCAATGAAATAGAAATTAAACGCTCTAAACTTAAACGGTGTGTGGAAAATGTTTGCAATAACGATTGTATTTACGACATTAATTCTACTAGAAACTCATTAGTTTACCACAGCAGAATTATCTACAATGAATGGCTGCATGTTAAAAGTCTCAATAATTTAATACGGTTAGCCATCAATGGAAATACAAAACAAGGCCTATTCGTCCGCACAGAGAATGAACAAAAACAGTTATGAAGGGACAGTGTGCTGGCAAGAACTGGTTTGGTTACCTCGACGTGGTGTAGTGGTTGGCAGACTTGTGCCGCTATACCGATTGAATAATGTTTTATCTCATCTTTTCTAGACAACAGAGAGAAATAAATAAGGAATGCAAACTCGTACGTAAGTAATTAAATATAAAGTTTACTACACGAAGGTAGACTTACCAATGGATCTAATGCTAACTCGGTATTTACCCGAGCACCCCACAGAGCAGGGTGTGGCAAAACGTCGGTTTAACGGGGCGAGTTCGTCTACTTCCCCAGACTAGACTTCGTCCTTCGGCATAGCCTCGTCTGGTTTCTCCAGGCAGAGAGTTCGACGAGCACTGAGAGCTTAGTGCGCGGCTAAGACTTAATTTATTTACCCGAGCTTGAAATGTGGCACAAGGTCTGTTTAACGTGAGTTTTTCCGAGGCCGTAGACCCGGGGAAAATTCCCCGTAGACCTCCTCAGATTAGACTTCGTCATTCGGGATAGCCTCGTCTGGGTTCATCTCTGCCCGAAAGCAGAGAGTCCAACAAGCATTAAGAGCTTAATGCACGGCTAAGACCTAATGCTGACTCTCCTCAACTCTACTCATAAACGGACGATTCCATTCATTTATATCTTGTATGAGAAAGAACCCTGTCAGTTCCATACTGACAGGGTGCTGAAAAAATTCATCTTTGTGCTACGTCTAAGCCAGGCTTAAAAATACTTCCATGTACATGCTAGGTAAGTTTTAAAATATTAAAGCCAAAGCACAGGGAGCTTACCCCTCAGGTAGTACCGCGCCTTCGGGAGGAGTCTGGGTTAATTTCCCGGCGCCTGAGGTGTTACTAAAAGTGGAAGTAGCGAGGAGGATTCGCCAATTTTTTCCACGGTATTTTCACTTTATGCCTTGACCTTGTGTCACATTCACTATCGATGTGGACAAGCTGAAAATCCCCCTGGTAAAAGTCTGGTTTTGAATTGAATTAATATAACCAATTTATATATATATATATATATATATATATATATATATATAAAACCAAATTTCATAGTTTAATAAAGGGCTAAAAAGCTTAACCTAAACATTAAAGGGAAAAACCCGTTCAGCTTTCCGTTTAGCATGGTCACGTTGTCGTCACATGGGCGACACTTTCAAAACGTTGACCATGCTAAACGGAAAGCTGATCATTTTAAAATTTTCAGTTATCTGTTTTGGACTTGTTTTTATGTCCATTGTCTTTGTCAAATTGAACTGAATTGTATTTTAATGAATATTGTCCTGAAGAAGGTTTATTAAACCGAAACGTCAGACGTCGACATTTCATTCATTTTAAACAACATAATTGCATTTAAGGATTTTGTTTGTTTTTTCCAAATTTTCCTTCATTCTGTCGGATCTATATCCATTTACATTTGCTTATATATATATATATATATATATATATATATATATATATATATATATATATATATATATATATATATATATATATAGATTGTAAATTGTAATACACACACGATTTATGATATTGGTGGCATTACTTGGGCAGCTCGAGGCGGTATAATTGTTAGCAAGTCTGTCTCGTTGGATCAATTACGACTGAAATGGGTGTTCGATTCTCACTGGCTGCCCGAAACTTTCGGCCTTGTGCCACATTTAAGCTACGCTTGGAAAATCACTGTATTAACCACTTCAATGCGGTGTAATGATTAGCAAGCTTGTCTCGCTAGAACATTTACGACTGATTAGTGAATTCTATCCTCACCTGGTGCCCCTACTTTCGGCCTTGTGCCACATCTAGGCTACACTTGGAACAGCGTTATTGGTGACACTGCTTTTCCTTATTAAACGCGGATTGATTGGAAATCAGCAAAAGTTCGTTGGTGATCAGAAACACACACAAATTTGCTATAATGGTTATATCAACTTGCAGTTCAGTTCTGAGACCCGTAGGCGTATTGGGATGTCCAAGGAAGCATTCCAAATGCTGGGCGGTGTACTGTGAGAAAAGAAAAAAGAATACTGACCTGTTATGTGACATCTGTCCTTCTTTACGGCTGCAAATGTTGGAGGATGTCCTCAAAGATGAAGAAGAGACTCGAGGCGACAGAGATGTGGTTCTACAGAAGGATGCTAAGGATATCATGGAACGAGCATGTGAGCAATGATGGGATCTAAGAGAGGAGAATTCTTGTACTTAATATCAGGAACAGACAGCAGAAATTTCTGGGACACATAATGAGGAAGGAAGTCCTGGAGAATCTAATACTCACGGGTCAAATAGAGGGTAAGAGAAACAAGGGAAAACAACACGTGACATACCTGGCGAACTTGAGTAGGTGGATGACAGAACGTGGTCTAGTGGAGGAAGCAGAGAGGAGGAACTTGTTGAGAGCTGCAAGGGATAGAAGGAGGTGGAGAGCCATGATCGTCTAGGTCCCGAAAGGACTGTGCACATAAAAAGAAACAGAGAACAGGTTCAAGAAAACCAGTGGGACACAAGTGTAGTGAAAGATTTGTTTAATCCAATGGATTAATATTACAATACGAGCGAATATTTTAGTTAATGCGACCCTCTTTACGACTACTGTATGCCACCTACGACGAATTCCATAGTCAACAGAAGAGTTCATGTTCAGCACTTTTGTGTAACGAAGGTCGGTCAGCTTTCTACAAAACAAAATGGAAAAATTGATTTCGAATGAAAGATGAAACCAACCGGAAATGCTTATAATTGTAAATAGAAAAGCATATCAACTTTTTTCTATGTATAAAGTTCTAATCTGTCTGTCTTGCTTTCAGGCAGTTCTGTGTGTATCATATTTTCTTAGCCCCCTTCCCTCGTTATGTACGAAGAAAAAAATATCTTTTTCCCTTTGTGATTCATAATATAACTACACTTTTTTCTTTCCATTTTACTTAAAACGTCCTAGTTGCTCACCCTGTTCAGTCAATAAAATTCCCAGCATCCTTCTGTTATACCACATTTCTTTTGCCTCAAGTCTCATGTTTTAGCCTTGTGTAGATTGTCCAGCATTTACTGCTATGTGTGAGGTCTGATATTACATAACATTTCAGCATTCTTTGTGTTTAACGAAATTTTCCCGTTCCTTAATACTTTGCTTACCTTTCTGAAGGCATCTTTCGCGATTTCAATGCGTACTCGGATTTCGGCGTTACATTTTAATTTTGTAAAAAAAATCCAAACTGAGAATCACTGAATGAAGCGTAGGCAAAATGTATCCTAAAATGACTTTTTAAATGACCTGCTTTGACAAAGAAAACAATCAAGCTGCCAGGATATAGACAGTCCGATTTCGATGCTGCTGTAAATAATAGTGGTGGCATTTTATTCGCTGGTCAAAATGCAGGATATAAAAGTGAGTGATTTTATCCTGTCAACGTCCAGATCATTAGCATCTCAAAAGACTAAGATGCAACATCCAGATCATTAGCATCTCAAAAGACTAACATACAACATCAACATCATTAGCAATTCAAACGACTAAGATACAACATCCAGATCATTAGCATCTCAAAAGACTAAGATACAACATCCAGATCATTAGCATCTCAAAAGACTAACATACATCATCCAGATCATTAACATCTCAAAAGTTTAAGATACAACATAAATATAATTAGCATCTCAAAACACTAAGATACAACTTCCAGATCATTAGCGTCTCAAAAGACTAAAATACAACATCCAGATCATTAGCATCTCAAATGACTACGATACAAATGGCACTTTCTTTAATGTGTTGAGCTTATTCAAAAGTTTTGATCAGTTGTGTACATTGATTAGTAATGCTCATGGTAGCCGTAAGCAATATTGACGGACTCTTGTTACTCCGACCAAAATAAAAAAAGAAAAAAACATAAAACAAGGTTTTTAAACAAATCAACATTGATTGATTTGTCCGTTTAACGGCATATGGACTCCTTATGGGCCATTTACTATCGAAATTTAATTTTCTTGGGAGCTTTGAAGTAATAAAAATATGATATACGTTATTCTATTTTCACAGTTGAATACATGGTAGATCATACTCAACTTTTGTGAATATGCATTGTTTTGCGGATATAATTACTAGAGGCGGAAATATGTGTTTCTTATGTTGTACTTTTGTTGAAGTTATATTTTGGAATGCCGTTTGATTTCTTTAAGAAATTGTATCGATTAATGACATGAAATAGTTTTTTGATGTTGGTTGTTTAGTAGTATTGTAAACGGTTTTGGGTGAAGTTACAATTTGTTAGTATGTGCGTATATTGGGTAATTTTAATATAAATATGTATTGTTTCTAAATTTTTATACACAATGTTTTGCTTTATTTTTACTATAAAATGTATTTTTATACTTTCATAGTATCTTGGGTTTGTTTGGGAGTTCACTAATTGTTTATAGCTGGGACTCTAACAGGTACTACCACTCCAGCTGAGGGTGTACCTTGGAACAACAGCAATTAATAGGTAGTTCCAAGCTTCTCAAAACCTCCAACATCCCGATCAGATGTAGTTTATCCCCAGGACTATCAAATATATATTAACAAATATATTGATAGAACATATTAAAAAAGATAAAAGTTAGAAATGGAATTAAATGTGAAGAGTTCAAATCAACCTTGTCGCTGAGGTACTTACATGCCAGCAGGAGCGAGAATATGTCATTCGATATAGGAATATTCTTTCAAATCTCGCGGCGCCTGTAATTATCGTCAGGGGGCAGCAATCCAACAAATGGGAAATTCTTGAGGCAGAAAGCTCAAGATTATATTTCTACCTAAATTATTTTTGAACAGGTAGATGACTGCTTACTAACGGCCATTGGGAATTCGGGATCAGGTCGAACTATGAATTTCTATATGACACGACATATTCTAGTTCAATTCAATTCTTTTAATTAAAAAGGATTCTATCAATTCATTCCATGTACATTACGCAATCATAAAAAGAGATCTTTATTATCTGTCTATATTTCTGAGATGAGGTATTATGCACACTATTTACATTATTCGGACTATTGTCCTCATCTTTGTTGCCATATTTATTACAACGTTTCGGTCTCCTGTTTCTTCGATTCAGGTTCGTAGTGGTTGAACCAGGTTTCATCTTGTTTCTACTTTACGTTGTAAATTCTCAGGTCAGTCAACGAGTCGGAAGGGTTCTGGAAGTGTCAACCCGTTTCAGCTTCTCTGCTGCTAGTATTCTTGGGTCTCATTCTGTGGACATCTTGTTCTTCATCATAGATCTCAGTTAAAACAGTATAGACCAAACCAGAAGTAATTGCTATGAACTTAGGTATCTGCTGGGCTGTAAGACGTCGATCACCCAAAACTATAAGGTAAATGGCATCAACTTATTCATCAGTGGTTAGGCTTTTTAGACAATCTGACCGAGGGTCATCTTCTGCGATGTCCCTGTCCACCTTGAATTCTGCAATCTATCTATTCACAGTTGCATAGGAAGGAGAGTCCTCAGCAAGTATCTGTAGCATGTAACTATGGATTTTATTTGGTGTCATACGAGGGTCATTCAATAAATAAGGTGAATCTTTCGGTATAAAGACTTCTAAAACAGATAGAAGCTTACGTTTTTATTTCTTTTTTTTTTCTTTTTCACATGGATTTAATTTCTTTTGCAGATTAAAAAAAAAAAAAAATTTTAGAGTTTTGGCGATTAACAAAGATGGCCGCCCAAGAAGTATGCTTCGGGATTGAACAGCGGTCAGTTATCAAGGTTTTGGTTGCTGAAGGGTGCAAACCAGTTGAAATTCATAGGAGAATGTTAACTGTGTATGGTCCCACATGTTTCAGCCAAAAAATGTCTACAAGTGAGCTAAATTGTTTAAAGAAGGACGGAGCAGTGTTGAGGATGAAGACAGGCCTGGGAGGCCTACAGAAGTGAGGTCTCCTGAAGTGATCGAATCAGTCAATGACCTCATTCAGTCTGATAGAAGAACTCCTGTGAACTGCTGAGGCAGGTCAAGAAAGACATAAAGAACAAACGCAGGGGTCATCAGTCAGAAGGAGTCATCTTGCATCATGACAACGCAAGGCCTCACACAGCAGCCCAAACGGTGCAGACCATCAACGAGCTGGGCTGGGAACTGCTCCCTCATTCCCCTTACAGCCCAGACCTTGCCCCTTCAGACTTTCAACCTGTTTGGTCTCTTCAAAGCGTTCACTAGAGGCACGAAGTTTAAAAGTGACAATGAAGTCAAAAGTGTTGTGAGCGACTGGCTGAGACATCAGTCCAAAGATTTTTACGCTGAGGGAATACGGAAGCTTGTGCACAGCTGGGAGACTACGTTGAAAAAGAAAAAAGAAAAAGGTAAGCTTCTATCTGTATTAGAAGACCTTATACCGAAAAATTCACCTTATTTATTGAATGGCCCTCCTAGATTTTCTTTTGCAGATATTTTATAATGGGTCTATTTTGTGCATTTTTACATTTGTCGGACACATCTCAACTTTGTATGGCCCTCATCTACATAGAACTTAATACAGAAATGTGTATTAGTTTTTCTAGATTAATGCAATGGCTGTGTGTTGATACAGCACAAATATTCTGTTATGGTTCTTTTTTTCCGGGTGAGGTTAGAACCTCTTGAATGACCCTCGTAGCATTTATTGACTGAACGTAACGTACACGTTAACTAACGAAAAAACGAAGGAACAAGAAGAATTATAATGAGATTATAAGGTTAATTTTGCGATTACTTTGATTAGATCATACGTTGATTCTTTTCTCACTAGGATAACTGAACTGTGGATCACGAATTTATATTGGGGGACATTTAAACTAGATCCTGCGAAGGGATCTTGATTGGGCCTTCATTCTAATAAGCAGGGAAGAGTAGACGCGATAGTAAATAATAAACTATAGAAGAACTCAAAATTGAATGCTACATTTAAGTATCCCATTAATATTTAGGAGGTGAGCTCTTGAGAGTTGTGTCCCTTTAATTGAAAAGGTGTGACACACTGACATTCTGCTTCATGCTTGAATGTAACCTTCAGGCCAACCTAGAAGTTTTTATAATGAATATTGTGTACACACCTGAAGCTCTCACAATTCCGTGTTGACTTCAGATTCAACTTTTTACATGCAGTCTATCCCTGATAATGAGTAGTTTTACCTATAAATATATGATAATTTATAACTACGAAGGTGGCTTGAAAAGTAAATAGAAATTCTACAAGACCAAGAAACTTTCGTGGAAGTTGATCAAATGTGGTTTATTTTTCAACATTGTCCCATTGGCGGTACACACTCTTATTCTGTTGGTATCCCAGTGGTTGGATCCCATTAGTGATAATGCTTTCATTCTGTTGGTAAAAAAAAAGCAATCACCAGCAGATTTGACATCATCATCATAAGGAACAGATGCTAGTCAGATTAGGCCAAATCAAGAGAATATGGAGGGTGATCAACGAAATCAAAGCTACACTCAGGAACAGTAGCTATTAAAACTAGGGACTTGGTACGGCACTCCCTTTTTAGTCATTTTCCAATGCGTTTGGTTTTGAAAGCTTTTCGTACCTGCCTCAATAATTTGGCATAGAAGTGTCAATTGACAATTTGGCTCTTTTGACCTCCATAAACATAATGCCTTTTTTATTATAAAATCCTTGGGTCATCATCTTTCCTGGTGATGAAAATGCCATGACCTTCTTTGGAGCAGGTGAGGAGGAGGTGTTTCCAGTGCTGGATTTTCTCTGGCTTAAAGGGATTAATTCAATACTCATCCAGGATTAGGAAACGTTCAAGGAAACCACTTGGATTTGCCTTAACGCCAGATTTTCAAATGATGTGTTCGGCCAGCTACGATTTTGATCAGGTGTCAGAAGAGGTAGGTCGCACCAAGTATAAATGTTCGTCATGCCATTGTGACGTCACCCCCCCCCCTGGTCGCAGCGTCGACTCTGTCGTTCGATCTCGTTCGCGGCACTAGTTGTGACGTCACGTGCTCTCCAGGCTCTGATATCCTGGTCACGGACAGCACCAGTTGTGACGTCTTTTGCCGCGGCGTCAGCTGTTCGCTCCTCGCTGCTCCAAGTGTGACGTTCTAACCCTTTGGTTAGATGAATACCAGCCTCGCCGTTCCCAACTCGCTTCCAACGCCTGGTTACTAGGGTAACTGCACTGATCTCCGGTCTGCCTACCCACGTTGTGATTAGATCTTAGACAGACGGGATCAAACAGGGTTGGGGCCGTATGCCAGCTGGGTTCAATGGGGGTGATAACACACAAGTAAAAGAAAAAATTCACGAGGTCAAAAAATTATTGAAAAAAAAAGGGTAACAACCTTTTATATCTAAATGTTCGTTACACAAAATTGTTCCTACCTCCCGACCCGTTCTATAGACTGTGGCACCAAGCTTCTATCATACAGCTTTAAGACTTCGAGTTGCTTGTTCTCTAGAAATTTGCATTTCGGGGTGTGGTTTGGTTTCGACACTGGGCGCTGATCTCTACCAGTCGTTCACGGCAAATTTCCCTCGCCGTCAGTGCGCGAATTAACTTCTCTTCTGCTTCGGGTGGACAAATTCATTCGCTTCGACTTGAGTTAGGATGAATTTATTCACTTCGACTTGAATTGGGCGAATTTCTATTCTTAGGCTTGGTTTGATTTCAACTTCTTCTAGGCGCAACTGCAAGTTAACTTCTTCTTCGTCTGAGGCACAAACCCAACTCCAACTGCAACTTCTCTGCCTGTCCGGCCTGCAACTGATTTCTGTCGATTGGGGTCCTGCTTTTATTGACGCCGTAACAAACTGGGGTGGGTCTGTCGGCACCAGGGTTTTCTTGATAATTCTAAAAGTCGCATTATTTCTGATTTCCCATTATCGCTCTTACTTTCACTCCTACTTCCTTACAGTGCCTCTGGGGGGGAGGCGCACACCCGCTTCCCCTGGTCTCTCGTATGTCAGGTGACCGCTCTCGACCAATGGGGTCCTGGTCGAGCGTCTTTCCTCCTCCCTCGCCCATCACGTGACCGCTCTCGGCCAATGAGACCCTGGTCGGGCGTCTCTCCTCCTCCCTCATGTATCATGTGACTGCCCTCGGCTAATGAGACTCTGGTCGGTATCTTCCCTCCTTCCTTCGTGACGTCTCCAATCGGGCGTGGACAATCCGTGGCTTTGTTCTGGGGGGAAGAAATACCTTGCTTAAAAAAACAAAATCCAAATTGTCCTTTTCGCACGAAAATGACGATTTCGGTTTCTTTCACATTTGGCATTTGTCAAAACAGCCCGCCGCTAATTAGATGCGACCTAAAGAAAGAATTTTTCCGACCTGTCGGCGTCTTCCGCGAGCTAAAACAATTGTTTTCACCTCTTTCTTTCGCTCGGGGCCTGTTAACAAAATCTTAATTATCTAAATTGAAAATATTCTTCACTCATCATCGTGGGTGGTTCTTATCTTCAACTCTAGAACTGGTCAGGGTTCGTGTACCAATGTTTTGTTTTCGTATACATTTCCCTGCGGTCACTTATCATCTCTATGACACCCCTTTTCGTTCGTTACCTATTAATATTTTTTTCCATTGTCCTTAAAATCTTATTTCTTCAACCAAATTGATAATAAACTCCCATACTCCGCGGACACGAAAGTAGGTCAGGTGCTTGAGCGACATCTGTTATGCATCAATCGCGCTCACTACCCCGTCTCGTATCATTATTTCTAAACTCTCTTCCTTCAACCAAATATAACAATTTCTATTTTCCGTGGATTTCGGTCAGGTACTTTGACCTGGATATCTTTTGACGCGTGTTTTGCTTATGACCGGGTTTTGTACTATCTATTTCTCTTTCTCTTTCTTTTTATTATTTCTTTTTTTTTTCTTTCCTTTTTCTTTCTTTCGGATCGCCTCAATACAATTAGAGAATTATTCTCAAAACTCAATTATTCTTCGTCTCTAAATAACTATCAACTGGTTAACAAACCGAATAAAAAATAAATCATATTTTTATGAATATCTCTTTTCAGTTTTCTAATAATGCAGGGTGCCACACCATGTTCATTGTGCAGAATATTCTCCAATCTCTCAAGAGATATGCTAATAGTATTGTCTGATTGTTTCATAATAAAACGCTGTCATTCATCACCATGTGGGGAAAACGATCAGTGTTTTTCTCAGTGAAGGCAGTTGCAGGTTGTCAAGACTCTGCCTTCACCTCGTAAATTCAGCTTTTACCTCGTTGATAAACCTGAAGAATCATTCACTAATGTAGCAGAAATGTCCTTGGGAACTATAACTTTTATTTCTGAGGGTACTTTTTACATTTGAAATCGTCTTTGAACTGTCAGATGTCAGTTTAACTGGAAAGAAATTATGAAGTGTTTATGCTCAGAGATGAATCAGACAGGAAGTATTAGTATTAAAAAGTGCTCAATACACGTGTGAAAAAACAGAAATAACATTTAGGGCTTTTAACTTTAAAAATCAGGATGTCAGTTGAATTCGCTACCTTGTTTTCAAACTTACGGTATCCTCAGGCGATTTTAAACAAAAATAAACATCACCTGACGATATCGTAAAGTTAAAACCAAATTAGCAGATGCGACTGAGCTCCTGATTTTTTAAAAAGTATATATATATATATATATATATATATATATATTAAAGTATATATATATATATATATTTAAACTAATATTAATTTATATATATATATATATATATATATATATATATATATATTAAAGTGTATGTGTGTGTGTGTGTGTGTGTGTGCCTCTGTTTGAAAAAGTGTAAATACGATTATTAA
>CAHIKZ030000021.1:410000-447500 GCA_903632075.3 Acanthosepion pharaonis
CTCAGGACCGGAGAATTATTCTCATATCTGGGTTTCTCTTATATCCGGGTTTGGTCTAATTTAAATACAGGCTCTAATTTGGGACCAGAGAAAATCTCTCTTATATCCGGGTTTCTTTTATATCCGGGTCTCTTATATCCAGGTTACACTATATATATATATATATATATATATATATATATATATATATATATATATATATATATATATATATATATATGTATTCCTTATCTATGTCTCATTTTTCTTTTTGCTTTTTTTTTTCCTAATTCTATTCAGGCGTTTATTAATTTTTCTTGAAACAGCCACCCACATTTTTCCTTCCAAATTTCTTTCCTTCTTGTCTTTCCATCTAATGTAATTCTTTCTTTCTTTCTTTTTGCTCTTCGATTCCTTCCTTTTTTTTCTAACCCTTTTCGTCTTCTTTCTTTTTTTCCCTTCTTCGATTTGTCTATTTTCTTTCTTTTTTGTACTCTTTGATTACCCCCTCTTCTTACTTACTTTGTCTTTCTTTATTTCCCTTCTTTGATTTTTCCTTTTCCTTCCTTCCTTCCTTCCTTCCTTCCTTCCTTCCTTCCTTTTTACTCTTCGATTAACTTCATTTTTACTCTCTTCGGCTACTTTCTTTGTTTCCCTTCTTCGATTTTTCCTTTTCCTTCCTTCATTTCTTTCTTTCTTTCTTTCTTTCTTTCTTTCTTTCTTTCTTTCTTTCTTTTTTACTCTTCGATTTACCTCTTTTTTTACTCTCTTCGGCTACTTTCTTTGTTTTCCTTCTTCGATTTTTCTTTTTTCTTTCATTCTTTTTTATCGTTTTCGGCTTCTTTCTTTCTTTCTTTTTTCTTTCTTTCTTTCTTTCTTTCTTTCTTTATTTCTTTCTTTCTTTCTATTTACCCTGAAATCTATTCCTTTTTACCTTCTTCGTTTTCTTTCTATAAGTTCATTAATTTTTCCTTCTCCTTTCTTTCTTTTTTCTTTCTTTTCATTCTACCTTAAGCTTTTCTTCATTTTATTATTTATATTTCCTTTTTTCTATTCTTCTTCGCATTTTTCCTTCTTGTTTCTTCTTTGATTCCTTTATTCCTTTTTTATCCTTTTTCGTCTTCTTTTTCCTTTTCTTTATTTTTCCCATCTTCGTTTCTTTCTATTTTCCTTTTTCGTTTAATTTCTTTCTTTCTTTCTTTTTTCCATTTTCTTTCTTTCTTTCTTTTGCCATTTATCACACCTTCTCCCCATAATAGTTTCCTAACATATAACCAATCCTTTATCCTTTTTCTCACGCCTACGCTCAAACACAAAACTCACCACACGATTACCTCCCCTAACGCCAGGAGCAGTAACCATCTCTTCTGCGCAAATCAGCAGATTTTTGAGGTTTCATTCTACCGTAATTATCGTCCATCGGCGTCGTCGCCGTCGTCGTATGTGCAGAAAATTCCATATCGAAAACCCTGGCTCTGAACTTTCGGCAAATATCTTTATTAGCCAGGCAGAGCGAACTTAATTTTGTTTATTCCGTTTCGCTGAGAAATCTAATCGAAATAAAATACATTCGCTTTTTATTACCTCACTGAACGGCTTCGTTATTTTTCAAGGGGAACGTAACAGAAAAGCGTTGACAACAGTAGCAACAGCAACAATAACAATAAAAATAAAATGATTCCTTCGCCAGGTCACCATTATTATTAGTAGTTGTAGTAGTAGTAGTATTTATTATTATTATTATTATTATTATTATTATTATTATTATTATTTCTCAAAAAATATTTAGCATGTTATTTTATTAGTGCGAGTTAATTAGTCACATTAATTCCGGTCCCTCCCTTAACAGTGGCAAAAATGTTAATGTAATCAGCTATTATGTAATAAATGTTTCTCACTTGGGAATTCTTCTTCTTCAGGACGTAGGCGATCATGGCTCTCCACAATTTCCTATCATTCGGGGCTCTTAATAAATTTTGCTAAACCTTGTTTCGTCATACATTTACTCAAGTTCATTAAGTAGATAATGCGTTTTATTTTTCATCTTTCCCTCATGCCTTCAACCTGACATGTGAGTATCAGATTTTCCTAGCCCATTTATTGCATTAAGTGCCCTAGAAATTTCAACTGTTATTTCTTGATTTTAAATATAAGTGTTCTTTGTTGTTTTCTATTTATCTATAAAATGTCGGTCTATGGTACCCTTACCTTCTGTAGAACCAAGTGTCTCTTCATCTTTGAAGAGATTGTCCATCATGTACGCCATACAGAACTGATATCACGCAACAGTTATTTTTTGTTTGCGAATAATTTTTTTTTTTCTGTTTCTTAATGCTTTATTGTGGTTTGGCTTTTGGTTTTTGTTTTACGGCATATCAAGCTCAATGGGTTATTAAATGCCGGCAAATTTTTTATTGCTGGTAATATGTTTTTCTTCAAAAATCTTTTTCTGGAAATATTTTTCCTTGAAGAAATTTATAGCTGGTCATATTTTTTTTCAAAGAATGTATAACTGTTTAGATTGCTGGTATTTGTTTTAAAGTATTGCTGATAATAATTTTTCCTTCAAAAATTATTGCTGGTAATAATTTTTTTATTACGAATTATTTCTGGTATTAAAACCTATTTTTGGGTGTTAACTATTTGCCCATAGCTGGGACCCTAACAGGTGATGCCACCCTGGGTCAGGGTAGATCTGGGAACACCAGCAATTAAGAGGTGGTTCCACGCTCCTCAAAACCACCTGATCAGAGGCCTTGTGGTTGGACGTAATTTTTCGTCTTACCCATGACGCGGTTATAAGTTTATCGTCATACCCAGGACGACTGATTAGTTTTGGAAGGCATCTTTGACTATCTCAATGTGTCACACTTTCTGTCCTCTGTTAAAACACTTCACATTTTTTGTACTTGCTTGATTTTGGTCTCCCCCGATCTGTAATTTACATCATGGGCTCATCCTTTTTGGCAGCAACCATATTTTCCTCTTTTTGCAATTGATGTTTATCTGCTTATTCAGATTCTCTATAACTATTATAGAATAAAGCTTACGGCTATATCACTTTGAAACGTACAATCACCGAATTTAAGTACCATTTCACCTGGTCAGTGAATAGATAGGTAGCTACTTGTGAATGCCAGATGCTGTAAGCTTCTATATTCTAATGGATAATCGTTCGAAAATATTCTTTAGAAACAAACACAATGGCACAGACTCGTACGCAATATTAATCCAACGCTGTAGCAATGAATGCTGGGCAATTTCCTCGCAAATGAAGTGATAAATTAAGACAATTGATATGTGGTACTACAGAAGGATACTGAAAATAACAGACGAAAGATATAAGCAATGAAGATATTTTTTAAAGTGATTAGAAACAGAATTGATATTTTTACATAGAATCAAATAAAAATAGTTGATAATTATGATATACATAATTAGGAAAAGGGTTTGGTCACTTAGAGGATATGTAGGTGAAAGATGGGGGCAGACGGAGACTGCAATAAAACTAACAATTTTTTTTATAAAGTATAGCAAAAAAGGGAGGCAGAGAAATATTAAGACATTGCAAAGATTGCTAAGAGCTGAAATATCTAGGAAATTCCGAAGAGTTAAGATCCACTAGGAAGGTGCAAGAGACATAAATATATAAGTATATAAACCTCAGTACGAATAGGAAGGACGTAAAAAAAGAAAAGAAAAAAAAAGACACGAATATTTTGGAAAGACGGTTTAGATAATTTGACCCTCACAGAAAAATTTGAAGACATCGAAAGATAACTTACTTGCCTTTTCTATAAGTACTTTCATGGTAATTGTTCTAATGCACAATACTCTATGTATTTTTTAATCTTGTTCACTCCATGAAAGTCAGTAAAGCCACAACGGCTTACTGGGTCTATAAGAATTAGAAAACAGAAACTTTGCTTAGGAACGAGAAAAATGAAATTTGGTACGAAAGCATGGAGCCGAAAAGAATTCCACAAGCGGTAAATGCGAGAAAAGAAAGCATAAGCATAGAACTTAGATTACATCTAGCCAATTAAACTGTAAATTCTTTTTGTTTCTTGATTTGATCTTCAACAATTTAAATTCAAAATCAATCGTCATCATCTTTCATAATTTCTGTCCTTTTATCGTTTTCCGTCTTTAATAGTGGTTTTTGTCTCTCATATTCTCTAAAACTTAGAAAACCCTTTGCGTCTTTTTTTTATATTACTTCACCACAAGAAAGGCGGGAATGCCACTAAGTACGCAGGGGGTTTCGGAGGGAGAGAGTGAGTGAGAAGATTGCGTATAGGTTCTATCACTGTAACTGTATCTATTATAATCATAATGATTATTATTATAATATTGATACAATATTTTACCAAATCTTTTTACTGAGACTTGAAGTAAAGGATTTTATTTGAGGAATTTGGTGAAATTTATTGTGCCCATGGAACAACAAATCCTCTGAAATTTAGGACGTTGAGAGAATCCTTCTGTGTTTTTGAGAATAATCGATCCTATCTTATATGGTGATGTTTTAATAGAATTAAATTCTTAAATTGTTTAACAATGTTTTATTAAAATTTACGGGCGCTCTTATTATTTAGAAAAGTGCATGATGGGTAGACAATTTGTTGAAAGGTTGCTTTCGCAAATAATAATAATAATAATAATAATAGTAGTAGTAGTAGTAGTAATAATAATATTAATAATATGGGAATTAGGAAAAAATATCAACATAAACTACACACAACTACCTGCCTTAGATTTTTTCCCGCAGAATTGGTAGATAGTGTGGCCATAGTAAAAATCGAAATATAATGACGATGATGATAATAATAAGTATCTTTGATGATCTTCTGTATCTGAAGATCTTCAAAAACCTGTCAAAATACAAGAACCTTGAAATCGAAATCCAAAAATGTGGCACATGGGAACATCAACAATCCCCGTTGTAGTTGAAGCCCTCGGATTGGTTGGAAAAGATTCCAGTAGACTAATTGAAGGGATCCCTGGAAGCCCATGCCTTAAAGAAATTTCAAAAAAATTGTTCTCAGGAGTACAGCCCACACCTTACGAACGGCTTTGTTTATGTTATTTTTTTTTCAGTGGAAAATGTCATGATGCCATTTCTAACCTTAGGCCCCTGGGTGGGACCCGAGAAGAAATGAGTACACATCAGAAATCAAGGGAAATAATAATAATAATAATAATAATAATAATAATAATAATAAATATAGAGTTTCAACATCGTTAATTGGACCATAACTGTCATTAAGCGAATGGATGTCAAAACAAAACGAGAAAGCTTCTCATTTGCCACCGCAAGATTTCTTCTATGTGCCGTGTCCCTACACGATGTAGGCGGTCATAGCTCTCCACAATTTCCTATCCTTTGTAGATCTTACTAAATTTTGTCTTATTATCTCTGTGTTTCTGGATATCGGTGTAGGTGTAGTTTTCTGCGATTTCGATGACGTCACTTTATTCATGGATGGAAGTTTGTTTAAAGTAAGTCTATTTCCACTATTTACATTATTCGGACTATTGTCCTCATCTCTGTCGCCATATGTATTACAACGTTTCGGCCGTTGTACGCACCGGCCTTCTTCAGGTGATTGGAATGTCGAACTGAAACCTTTATTTCCACGTGCCATATTTAATGGATGTCAGTTATCAGTTATCTCCTGTTAATTCCCTTCGCCAAGTTCTCCACTGTCTTAACCGGGTATTGATCTCATACTCTTTGGGTCCTGTCACTGGATCAAACCAACGCCTCAAGGACACATAGTACACTGGATAAAGACGTTGGTTAGCGCCAAGTGACAGGACCCAAAGAGACTGAGTTCAATACCCGGTTAAAGACAGTGGAGAACTTGGAGAGGGGAATTAACAGGAGATAACTGATAACTGACATCCATTAGACATGGCACGTGGAACTAGAACAGTCTACCCCAGTGATCAAAATAAAGGGTTCACTTCCCAGATTTGACAAAGTTTAAAAATCTCGATGAGGTCTTGTGGGTGATTAATTCTTACCCTTACTACAACCCTTTTCCCCACAGACGGAAAATGACAACCATTTTTCTCATTCATCAGTATTTCTATAGAATATGTTCTGATGCGCTACATTCCTTAGTTTCACCAGTCCAGACCATTAGAACTAAGATCCATCATTTTCATAGTATTGCTCATGTACGAAGGAATTTCTCCTCGAACAACATCTTTGTGGAATAGTCTCCCGTGAGTATGCTTCTGGGTCGGTGGCAGATGTGAAATCACCATTGCGCGTTCGTTTACGCCGCTCAACTGAAAACATTGTGGCAGTGCACGAGAATTTAACCGAAAATCTCGACACCTCCATTCGTCATCCCGCGCAGGAATTGAACCTCTCCAAAACAACGTTACATCGAATTTTGTTCCGCCGTAGCCTTGGAGTGAAAAATTATCGGTAAAAATAATTTCCAAGACTTAAATAACAAGATCCAATAAAGAAAGAAATAATTTTTAACAATAACACTAATTTATTTACTGCTGACTTTGATCCGTCTTAATGAAACACCCTTATATATAATCCGGCTTAATGAAACACCCTTTATTAAAGCAACAATTCCATGTAAACTTCTATTTTGCCCGACAGAAATATCTTTTTATGATCATTATGATAATATTTTGTCTGACGGTGTAGCTATGTGTTTGTCTCTCAGTCCTAGTTTATCCTATTTCTACATAACTCAACAACAGTTCAACAGCTGAAAGATGAGATAATAAGGCATATTGATGTGATCGAGGAGCAACTATGCAGAGACGTCATCAAAAATGTTGACCATCGAGTGAAGGTCTTCCGCCGAAGACTTGGCGGACATTTGTACGATATTATTTTTCACACATAATTGCCATGACTTAAATAACATGATTCAATAGAGAAATAAATAAATTTTCATCAATAACATTGATTTATTTACTGCAGATTTTGATCCGTCTTAATGAAACGCCCTTTGTAATGATTTACTGATGCATGTCCTACTAATTAACCAGTAGCTCGAGAAGATGTGGATTAATAAGTTTCCCAAAGTAGTAATCATCTTCTTAACGCGTAAGTAAATATAACGAATCCAAATGGAATTGGGGTTCGGAGAATAAATAAATAAAATAAATCTCTGGTTAAGTCATAATCTATTACGTTTTCTGTTCCATACATAAGACCTTCTACCACATCTAAACTACGCTTAGAAAATCAACATAACCAATTACGTTCTGAAGGGATTTGGTATTAAAAACGTATTATTTAAATAGTACTAATTATATTACCCTTATAATAAAAAAGAAAACAAATAAAAGTATATAAAAACTTATTAACAAAGAAGTAGATATGCATTTATTAAACTTAAAACACGGATTTATGATTCGTATATTTTTAAATATTTTAGTTTTGCAACGTGAAATCTCTGATGTCTATATTATCAACATCCATAAAAAGAAGGAAATTGCGACACCGGAAACAAGCGGTGCATTGGAATACAAAAGACGACTTCCAAAAGTTAAGCAAAATATTAAGAAACATGACATTGAAGAAATGTGTTCTGGAGTTTTACGCAATTTCAGTTCTTTAATGTGGCAGTGAATGATGGAGAATATTTTCAAAGATCAAGAAAAGAAATGAGGCAACAGAGAAGCGGTTATACAGAAGGATACTGAGAATACCATTGGCTGAATATACGATTAATGGCGTAGTTTTAGTGAAAATAAAAACTGAAAGGAGACTTATATTGAGAAACAAAAATAAACAATTTAAAGGGATTTTGAATGAAAGAGGAAACAGTGGAAAATAGGGAATGGACTACCAAACTAGTTTGTGTAAGTGGATGGCAGAAAAGGATAAAGAGAGAGAGAGAGAGAGAGAGATTTTTTTAAAAAAAGATAAACATTACTAAAAGGTACAAAGTACTTCGGGATGTCGTCGCTTACGTCCTGAAAGGATAAGGTATATAGAAGAAGAAGAAGAAGAAGAAGAAGAAGAAGAAGAAGGGGAGGAGAAAGAAGAGAAAAGGGAGCAGAAGGAAAAAACAGAAAGAGTAGAAGAAGAAGGAGGCGGAGGACGATAGGAAAAAGAAGTGGAAAAGAGAAAGAAGGAGGAAGAGGAAGAAAAGTAGGAGGAAGAAGACGGAGATGAAGAAAAAGAAAAAAGAAGAAGAGGGGAGAAGAAAGAGGTAAAGTAGGAGCAGAAAGACGAGGTGAAGAATAAGGTGGGGTGGGTAAGAAGAAGAAGAAGAAGAGGAGGAGAAGGAAGAGGAGAAAGAGAAGTAGAGGGAGCAGAAGTAAGAACAGGAGGAGGGGAAGAATAAGGAGGAGGAGGAGGCCGAGAAGAAGAAGGAGACGAAGTAGAGGAAGAAGAGGAGGAAGAAGAAGAAGAACAGAAAAAAGAAAAAAAAGTGGAAGAGGAAGAAGAGGAGGAGGAGGAAGAAGACGAAGACGAATAAGAAGTAATAGAAGAAGAAGAAATGATATTAATTAAGTTTCGAACCAGAAAAATATCGGTTAAAAGTAGAAGTTTTCAGTACTTTAAAATACACCTGTAAATGTTTAATATCTGAATTTCAGATTAAAATATGCGAAGTGTATAATACTCATTTAAGGAATAAAGTTTATCTCAATGTGAATTTCTTAAGAACGGGAATGAAACAGGATCAGTTTTTAAAAACAACTCTAATCTAATGCCTCTGAGCTTTAAGTCCATTTCTCTCTCACTTTTATCGAACTTGCACTGTCTACTAAACGTAGCGGTAACCGTAGCTGTCGTGTCATTCGTAGTTATATTGTTATCTTTAAATTAGAATGAAACACTTTTTATTTGTCATTTCAACTCATTACAGAATGTGCGGTTATTCAGTGTTTATCAATGTTGTGACAAATGTTTAGTTCTCAGCGTTTATTTCTGTTCTAGGATCTCAGCAACGAATTACATTGAATAAAATGCATCATTATTCCAATGAAATATAATTGGAGTGCAGTGCGCATGCCTGGTCGTGGATGCAATGACGTATTCTATAACAATGGCGGCCACACCTATGAGATATATAGTATGTTTACATGTGTGCACTAGATGTGTACGTGTGTTTTTGCTTCTTTATGAGAGAAAGATAATGAGAGTGAAATGGAGAGAGGGAGAAAGAAAGAAAGAAAGAAATAAAGAAAGAGAAAAGTGATTGAATAAACAAAGAAAAAGAGACTATATGCTGTTATATATGCTGTAATTTCTGAAGGCATATCTAATTTGTTTCTTATTAGAATAATGCAGATTCAGGTAGATATTCACACTATTTTTATGTAACTGATCTTACAAGTTTAATAATCTATATGCAGCTTTTGTTAACATAATACCATTGTTTAGGTTGAGAAGTAACATGTTAAAAATAGCAGATTTTATGCATTGAATAATTTACTAGGCCTTCTTAAAAAGCAAGAAGATTATGAAGAGTCAAGAGCCTTTATCAAATATCATCATCTATGGCCGAATCAAAATCAGAATTCATGTCTAATCCATGGCGGTTTGCAAAGAGTTGATAAATTTAGTTTGCAATTTATGTTTGAAGGGGTGGAAATATTTGATGAATGTGAGTCGAAACGCATTTGATATCAGTAATTTCAACAAGAGGATTATAATATTAGATTATAAATAAATAAACCACTGACATATATATATATATATATATATATATATATATATATATATATATATGAAGAAATATATTTATGTATTTATGGGATAAAGTGCTCAATATCAGAGATAGAGCGTATGTAAATATAAATATAAAAGTGAACACTAAAGTTAACATTCAGAGGCGACAAGCTGTTTCATGCTAGACGCAATCATCAGACCACCTGACGAGTGTGTCTAGCAGAAAACAGCCTGTCGCCTCTAAGTGTTGACTTTAATATTCACTCTAAATATATATATATATATATATATATATATATATATATATATATATGTGTGTGTGTGTGTGTGTGTGTGTGCGTGTGTGTGTGTGTGCACTGATTATACAGGAATCGCCTGAATTATTCCGTTGGAATAATTCAGGCGATTCCTATTAACGCAAAATAGAAGATGTCAAAACTGACTCACAAGATAACGCTCAATGTTTATTTTCATTAAACAGGCCAATTTTTCTTTACAATTGTAATTAAGATACATTTAGTAAATTGCCAATTACACCTAGGAATTCTAATTTTAAAATTAGCAGGATTTTTCAAACTGTTTCTGGTACCAGATTGTAGTGTTCTGTTTATTTGGAGAAAGGAAGAGAGAGTGTGTATTATTGGGGACCTATTGGGAGGTAAGGGTGAAGAAGAAGGCGTCGTTACTGGAATCATATTATGGAGGAAGGAGAGCCTGGGTAGGCAGATGGAAGGATGACCGATTGGCTGTCCTATATCCTAATGGTCACACTGTCAAAATTTAATTCGACGGGATTTCAAGGAAATTAACGAAAAAGGAAAAGAACAATTAAGAGGTAGCTTTGGTAAAATGAAGAGAGTTAATTCGGAATTATATATATATATATATATATATATATATATATATATATATATATATATATATATATATAATTGGTATATACGGAATGAATTTCAATAACCAACAATTACTATTCTTAAAAGAGTGCTCAATACAAAGTAGAGCAGATATAATTATTATTTATAAAAAAATTATAACATAAGTATGTTATAAAATCACTACAAAAATAGCCATTTCGTTTCAACACATTCTGTGTCTTATCAAGTGATGATGTTGAAAATAAAATAAATGATTTTAAAAGTTTCAAATTAATTAATGATCCTACACTAGGGGGAAACATTGTTACAAAAGCTAGAATAACCAATCAAAAACCAAGTATAGAAAGATTCAAAAGCTTGACAACGAAATCATGTTATAATAGCTATTCATATATATATATATATATATATATATATATATATATATATGTGTGTGTGTGTGTGTGTGTGTGTGTGTGTGTGTGTGTAGTTTGGGCGCATGGCCGAGTGGTTAGAACGTTCTGATCATGTGACCTGGGTTCGATTCTCACCACGGTTAATTTGTCAGGACGTCTTCTTCCTGATGCTATCGGTCTGGAGGGGGACGACCCCAGTTTGAGTTTTCTGACGTTGTTCAGATAACATGCTCTCTCAAAAACTGTAACTAATGTCTGCTCAGCATAGTTGCAGTGTTGAATAAATACAAATGTGCCCGAGCGAGACGCCCTAGAAGACGGGTATCGTCGAATACGAGTGGGCAGGTATATATATATATATATATATATATATATATATATATGTAAAAAGTGAACATAGAAGCCAACACTTAGAGGCGACAGTCTGTTTCATGCTATATGTAATCGTCAGGACACGTGGCCTGACGATTGCATATAGCATGAAATAGACTGTCGCCCTAAGTGTTGACTTATGTTCACTTTTATATTTACACACGCTCTATCTCTGATATTGAGCAATTTATCCCATAAATATAGCACAACTTAAGACTATATTTCTTCATATATATATATATATATATATATATATATATATATATATAGTTAAACATAGAGGCGTAGACAAACTACCAAGGTTTCACCTAAGCGGATTCTCAGGGAAGGCTGGCTCCTGACAATCCGTTTAGGTGAAACCTTGCAGGTTTCTCTCTAACTCTCTAGGTTTAACAAGGTCTGGTCTACTCATTGTATTGAGCACTTTATTTAGTTATTTTGGGTACTCGCATCGGGTATTTTTCTTTGGGCCTTGAACTCGTATGCTGGACGATTGTTTCGGTTAACCTACATGTTCTTGGTTCTTTCTTTTTTATACCTTTTTTTCCCTTTGGCATTGGGGTGTTTATTTGCAAATCAATACACCGAAGATTTTCCGAGCGAGTATAGTTTCTCATACTTATAAGATTTCTATTAATATATATATATATATATATTATATGTGAAAATATATAGAAAATAGGAAGGAACTGGTTAGGTAAATAGTCCAAAGTTCCTTAGTATTTTTGTTATTATTTTTAAAAAATAGTGCTCGATACAAAAGTAGAGCATAAATATAATTATTTATTTAAAAATATGATTCCAAATCGCTAGCGATTTGGAATCATATTTTAAATAAAAATAATATATATATATATATATATATATATATATATATATATATATATATATATTATTCGTCACCGGTAGCACGACTCCGAGTTTGATCCAGGTGCTGAGTATTAACTAACCCTTACGTAATTTAAATTTTGATAAAAATAAAAATATCTGGTTAATGCAATATTGGTGGGGTCTATATATTATGCGGAGATTACACTTTTTTTTTATTTTAAATTATATTTTGCTTTTAAAATAGACTGGTTTTTATTTTATAATTGTGATTATTTTTTATATTAAGCTCAATGGCAGGTTACAGTTTTTGTTTTCAATTAAAAAAAAAAACAGATTTTTTATAAATTTTTTATAAAAAAAATCCAAAAAATGTGAGGTCATAATTTACATTAAAAATTAATCAACGTAATTCAGCAGATATTTATTGTTATGCCTACACGCAATCGTCAACACACTTCTCTTGTTCAACAATAAACTAGGGTTATTTAAGTGTTTTAAATTTTCTTGAAGGCAAAAGTTACATTTATAGCCTTTCCTATAAGAAGATTTGTCTTTTGCTAAAATATCTCTCGTAATAATGGGTGTATTACAACCATTCTTTAATTGCAATACACACACACACACACGCGCACACACACGACACACACACACACACACACACACACACACACACACACACACACATATATATATATATATATATATATATATGTAATTCATAATAAGGAAGACCTTGCTGTTAATCCGCGGAAATATGTAGTAATTGATACTCAATCAGTCGAGCGAAATGGGTTTGCCGCATGTTCCATTTTTATCAAAAAAAATACCTAGGGGCCTCAGGAGACACATGTGAATGTATTTTTTAATCCAACTTTATTTCTTATTGCCTAGATAAAAAGTTGTTTTTATTTTCGTTTTTAAGAAAATATGAATATACAAGGAAAGCCACTCTCAAACGTGTACGTACTAAAAATTACATTTATAATATAAATAAATAAAAATATATGTTGTGGTAATGGAGAAAATGACATAAATTGTTATATACAAGAATAATGTTACGAAAATTCATGACAAAGTGGAAAAATAATGGGATACTATTCATTCTTTAATATTTCTTCTGATGAAGTCTAAAATGAACAAAACACCTTACAGGATAATTCATTTTCCACTTTATCATTAGAATATCTTCCACTTGCACATGTGAGAGCGTAAAATTGAAGTAGATTGTAACGGTTATTATGGTTATATCTCTCTATATATTTCAGTCTGTTGAAAAAGCTGCTAATAAAGTCGCCGTGATAGAGACGTTGTAGTAATATCAATATATTTATACGTTTATTTTTATAATTGGAAGAATAGACTCTTAACAAATACTTAAACTGGTATTATGGTATTGAGATTTTAGTAGTTTTGTTTTTATAGTATGTAATGAATCATAGGTTTTGTAGATCTGTGGATTAACGTTTTAATTACTTTGTAATCTTTCATGTATTTAGAGTGCATCCGCTTGTAATAGTACAGACTGATATTGTTCTTGTGATTTTGAGATAAGGTTAGCGTGTTGCCATAATTAATTAAGGCTGGCTTGATATAATGTGATAAGGAAAAATGATATTACAAAGTGTTTGTTTAAAATTAGATAATTCTTTATAAGAATGGCTTTGTAAAATGAGATAATTTTGGTACGATCGATTGGGTTCTTTAATAACTGATATTTTATATCGTTGCAGGAATTCAGTTTGATAAATTATTAGGGCGGGTTGTTGATTTCATTTCCGTCATAGCCACCTCTAAGGGTTATTGAATGACGAAAACTAAATATTTGAAACATAATTTAATACTTTTTTACTTTCAGTAATAATATATATATATATATATATATATATATATATATATATATATATATATATATATATATATATGAAGAAATATACTCTTAAGGTGTGCTATATTTATGGGATAAAGTGCTCAATATCAGAGATAGAGCGTGTATAAATATAAAAGTGAACATTGAAGTCAAAATTTAGAAGCGACATGCTGTTCCATGCTAGACACAATGGTCCTTATATATATATATATATATATATATATATATATATATATATATATATATATATATATATATATGCATGTATTTAAATTAATGAATAATGCAGATAAATTGATAACAGCACACTTTTTGAAAAAATATCTTTCGACAAGTATTACATTCATTTTCGTCTTGGAATTTTTATCTGAAATTACCTGAAATTGGGAAAAAATATAGTCTATGCCTAAAGATGGTGAATGTTTTCATCGAAAGTACCTACGAACAATATGGATCGAACATCTAATTCATTATAGAATTAATAAAACAAGGATCGTGTTGGTCAGCGTGTGGTCAGTAAGTTAAATCCTTCTTAACGAAGTGAATTCGCCATTAATTACATTAACTTTATTGATTTATTATTTGAATCACTATTTTATGATATATATATATATATATATATATATATATATGTATATTGCGGATATTTGGGTTAGACTCACGTGATTTGTAAACGGTTAACAGAGTGGGTGTTCTGATGAGTATATAGACGTTCGTAAATTTTTTGTACAAAATCATTACACGATAGATTAATGGATAGCAGCTCGGATTGAGAAACTTAGAGCCGACTTCGAAATCCAGTGACGCTAATTATGTTTATTTACGTGTTAATACCATTTTGAAAAGGATGAATTCGTATCTAGCTGACTTGCCTGAGAAACACCACTGCTACTACGACTGCGGTACATATGGTATGTCTATGATTTTTCGTATGATCACTGCAGTGAAGCAACTTTGAGCCTGGTCAGTACCAAGTTGGTCGACCTCGTAAGTATACGAGGTGCTATAAATTTCAGTGTGCAGATGGTGCAAAGTATAAAGGATGTTGCAAATTGGAGAGCCGAGTTCCCATTACAGTCGGGTCTGTTATATTCACTTGGGCGAAAATACGCTTGGGAATCCACCTCTTCACCTTCAGCTATGGGTTAATTAATAGAACTTGTATCAGTAAATCATTATTATCTGCCACAAAAATATTACAATCTCAAATAACGTCTGGCTTTAAATAACCTGAAAACGGTTGATAAGACGTAAAACACAAATTAACCAATCAAAAATGAAGTCTCTTCTTCAAACATTGACACAACTCGTACTATACAAAGAAAAATATAATAATAGTAATGATAATTTTTTTTCGATTTGCAGGGATGTTTTAATTAATGTTATCTTAAAAAATATAAACATTATTATTATGTTTTTCTTTTAATTTCACGGCAATGATATGTTATCCTTCTTATAAATTAACCGAATGTTAACTTATTCTGTTTCTATTAAAATTATTTGACAATTAATTGAGTAAAAGGATTAGTGTTGCTAGCAAAAAGAATAATATTTTTAATTAATTAACAACTAATGAGATTAACAGGAGCAGTAGCAATAGCAGTGAAAATAAATAAAAAAGCGTGTCTTCATACGGACAATTTTTTTTAATTAAAATATTTCTTAAGTTAAAAATAAGAGACAAAAAGATCACGCTTTGCTGTTTCGTCCAATTGTTTGTAGAATAATTATTTATATTTTAGCATTCTTTAAACAAACAATATTTTAAATATTTAAAAACATTTTTGGCATATTTAAAAATTAAAATTAAAAGTTTATCCCGGAAGTTCTATTTCTATTCAATGCTGCAAAAAATCAGTAAAACGTTAAACATAAACTTGTTAGCCAGACCAATGATGAAACGAAAGAATTGAAATATTTAACTGAATCAAAATAAAATTAACTTTCATTTCAATGGAATTTTGAAATCAAATTCAATGTTTTTTAACCTCAACTCTTAGAGACCCACTGGGTCTTGTCTAGTATAAAATAAATTTGAAGGATGAGACAGCACTATCTCGTTCGGAGCACTATCTCGTTCGGAGACCTTTTGAACTGACCTGAGTTTCCTTAGCTCAAGGTATTTCGAATTGAACTTCACCTGCAAGATTATGTGCCGCTTGTATTAAAACCTTTTGAACGATTGCGGATATTTGGGTGAGACTCACGTGATTTGTAAACGGTTAACAGAGTGGGTGTTCTGATGAGTATATAGAGCTTCGTAAAATTTTGTACAAAATCATTAAGCGGTGGAATAATGGATAGCGGCTTTTTTTCCTAATTATAAATATACAATGTATCATCTAAACATAATACTTCATTACAATAATGTTTTGTTTCATCCAATAAATTCTTTTCCATATGACGTTTTCCAACATTTTTTTTTTAAATTTCAATCGTGCCTGTGTTCCTTGGCAACACATTTCGTAGAAGGCAAATCCCCTGTACCTGTAATTGTAACGGCATTCACCCGGGGTGGGTTGAGCCGGCTCCAATATTGGAGTTTCATGGGAATTTGGAATTCACAAGGGGTCCCCAACCCGCATGTATAGCGCATGAGATTTGACTATAGTGGTGAAGGTTTCGTGCAGGACCATCCACACTTTTTGAAGGGCCGATTACAGAGACCTGGTGCACTACGTGCTACAAGGTCCCCAAACGACCCTTCGCAGGTTTTGAATTCAGAGATGTCATTCTACTAGACCAGTTGCCATCCAAGGCTATAGAACCCAGTCTGTCCTGCTATTTACCCATAGCTGGAGGGAGAAGAAGAGGATTAACACATTTCCTAAGTGTATTAGCGCGTAAGTGAATGTAATGGATTCGACTGGAATTCGAACTCGGCTCTCCGATTCCTCAATCCAAGCTGCTATCCATTACTCCATCGTAGAAGGCAAACTCCAAACAATAACCCATAAATCAAGGCGTAAATCGTGTCAAAGATTTAATGGCTGCTGCGTTCGAGAACGATCCCCTACAGGCTTGGGAACCCTGTCCGTAAAAGACCTCTACCCAATGTTCCGGGCTACTTTGGGTGGACTTTTGCACCCATACGTCACTCGTGGGAAACAATATGAGAACTAAAAGTCAACCGAAAATCCAGACCTCTCGGTGGATAAGCAGGTAGAGCGTCCCTCAGAATGGAACCTAACTGGAGTTGAAAAGTCTGCCACAGTTTCTGTGGTAGATATTTCGACCTCAGTACTCTTCAGTATTCCTATCCAAATAATGAATCTTCTTGTACCTACAACCGGGAAAATCTCAATGATGGCCTTGGGAAAACACCAACTCGGTCCACAACTATTCATTTTGTGACGTCGCCCCTCCCCTGGTCGCAGCGTCGACAACTGTTCATTTAGAGAAGGAAAAGGTAAAATGGTCTCGTGTGGAGTAGAAGCTCATTATGACTGAATTCTATAAAGCGTTTCAGAAAACACAGAAAAAACATCACTCATCAAACATTTGACATTTGGCGAGAAAAGGTTGGACAAACAATTAGAAAGTACATTAATGAAAATAAACTAGCCATTGTAAGAAGGTGCTTCATGAGAAAGAACCGATTGGCAGAATCTGAAATTAAAGAAATAAAAACGGAGTGTAATCAGAATAGGTGAATCGACAGAATATGAAAGCAACCAGAAATGAACATAAAAAAAGTACTAACATCACAAACACCACAGATCAAAATGAATAAACTAAGATAAACACCAATCACTGTGAAAATAAATGCTAGAGGTTTAGAAAAGTTGGAAAGGTGTGATTTTAATTGTTCATCAGCCTGCAATGAAACGACACCAAAATACATTGAACTGAATTATATTACAGAAAACAAGAAGAGTATACAAGAGGCCAAGAAAGAAATCACGTGACATATAAGTTAGACACACACAAAAAAAAATGAATTGTAGGAACTAGAAGAACTCCCAAAGTTACAACCAGCATAACCTCAAAACTGTTAAATTCTACAATGCAACACTCAAAGTAGCCCTTTGTGTCTTAGTGACATTATCGTTGTGAAATGATAAAAAAGAGATTTTAAAGAGGAAACTTATCATCATCAGCAGCTTTACATAGAGCTACGAAAGTAAAACTAGAACAAAAACATATATCTTCTTTTCTCTAATGTAAGTCAGTTTTTTGAGCGGGACAAATATTGTGATCCACGATTTGCTTTATCGAAAATACATTATGATTTTTTTTTCTCCATTCATATCTACGAAGTGAATGCAGATGTTTTTGCTTGGTGGAAGACATTTGCATGGGGAGGGGTATTCACTAACTTCTCCTTCGCATATACAGTTAAACTTATTTACGAATCAATAAGAAAAAAAAAGATGTTTCTTTATATTTATACAAAGAAATTTTTCATGTCCCATTAAAAATTTACCCGAAGCACATTCTAATGTCTTCATTCGGATCTCTATATTTCTTTATCAACTTATCAAAAAAATCAAAATTTATATCCTGTTATTAAAAAAAAATTAAAAGTTAAACCTTATACTGAACTCAGTATAATGGCGTTTGATACAAGAAAGAATAATAAATTTAATTGTAATTTATCTTTTATTATTTACAAAAGTTAATACAACGTTTCTGCCCGTCGCTACGCTAACGACAAGGGGATTAGAATTCCAATTTAAATTATTCATTCAAAGTACTAAATTTATTAGTAAATATATTCAGGTTAGATATAGAAGAAGTCATAAAAATGACTACAAATTACTTTATATTTTAGTTACTATTGTCCTATTATCAACGGGCTGTTGGCAGACCGAAAGGGACCATTTCTTTCATCACACAGATTCCCATTTCAATTTCATTCAGACTACGTTTTCATGTACGTTTACGTGTATCTGTGTTTATCTTAATTCAATGATACATTTAAAAATATCTGTTAAAAAATCGATAAATTATTATATTAATTACCAGATAATTTCTAAGTTTTGTAAAATCCCAAATTATCTAACTTTTTAAGTGTTTAAAGTATTAAATTGTTCTTATGTACAACTTAATGACTTCAGATCCCTTTATAAGGATTGTCCAAATTGAGTGAAAGGGCGATGCATTATTCTAATGTCATAATCTAATGTTATACAATAGGAGTAAATAATTTCACTCCTCCAAGTTTTTGAACAGGTCGAAAGTCTTAATACTTGTATGTAATTTAAGATTCAGCTTTCGGTTCTTCTAAATGCTGCTTCAACTCCATACTTCTAACAACTCCGTCTAAACTCTAATTTATTGAATTATTTACAGACATAAGTGTATGTATTACATATGCCCATTCAGTCACACGTATACAGTTCGTGACAGGGAGAAAATTTTCTCTTGGATTCTTGATAATTAAAGATATAAAAACACTATCAACTTTGTGTTTGCTTGTCATACAATCATGCAGAAAAGATGTGAAATGCCCTGGAATAATCTCTCTTGTTATTTGTTATTATCAGGTCATTCCATAAGTTCTGTCCGAATTTTAACTTTTTGTTAAAATGAACGAAATTTAAAGAGTGTTTTATAATGTCTAATGGAGCTGAACATTATTTTTATGTTTAGATGCATTCAATTTTATTTCAGAGAACAATAAAATAAAGGAATTGTTTGATTAAAACCCTGCTAACATGGAAGTACCCAAGAATCATTTGAGGCACATAATGCTTTATGAGTTCAAGAAATGAAACTCAGCAGCGGAAGCGGCTAGAAACATACACTCAGTTTATGGAGAGGAATGTGTGAATGAAAGAACTTGCAGAAATGGTTTGCAAAATTCAGAGGTGGAGATTTCACCCTTAAAGATGATGATCGAACCGGACGTCCAGTTGAGTTTGATGAAAAGCTTCTTGAAGCAGCCCTTGAAGAAAATCCTTCTTTATCAGTTGAGGAATTGGTAGTGGTTCTCAGTTCAAAACATACAACTGTTCATCGTCATCTTCAACAATTTGGAAAAGTTCCTAAACTTGGAAAATGGGTGCCTCATGAATTGTCTGAAAACAACCTCAAATCACGAGTTGACATCTGCTCTTCTCTCCATTCTTGCCAAATTGTTTCACATTTTTTGGATAGACTTGTGACTGGCGACGAAAAATGGATCTTTTATCGAAATGTTAAGCGTTGTAGACAGTGGCTTGGTAAAGGGGAAGGGCCCCAGCCACAGCCGAGAAGGGAACTTCATGGGCAAAAGGTTCTTCTTTCAAAATGGTGGGATCGCCAAGGAATAATCCACTTTGAATTCTTACCACCTAATGTAACAATTAATGCCCAAATATACTGTCAGCAATTAGAGCGTTTGAACCAAGCTTTGAGGAAAATAAAGACCTGCTCTAATGAATGGAAAAGTGGTGATGTTTCATCAGGACAATGCGTGACCCCACACAGCAAGAATCACGTCACAAAAGATCGAAGAACTTGATTGGGAGAAAATTCCTCATCCACCTTATTCTCCCGATCTTGCTCCTTCAGACTACCATTTGTTTCGTAGCTTACAGAATCATTTGGAAGAAACAGCTTTTGTAACATAGGAAGAGGTTAAAACTGACATTTGTGAGTTCTTCGAATCAAAGCCAAAAGAATTTTACAGTAATGGAATTAGTAAGCTTGTTAATAGATGGAAGGAAGTCATAGATAATCAGGGAAAATACATTGTTGATTGAATCTGTAATTAAATGTAACATTTGGTCACTTGTTTTCTTTATTCAAAATTCAAACAGAACTTATGGAATGACCTGATATAAAAGACCATAAATTAATATGATTGAGGGATTTAGCAACGACCATTAATAATTTTCTTTTTTCCTCTTTTAATTTGATTTTCTCCAGTTTTCTTTTTTCCAGCTGTTAGGTTTAACAGTTGGACGTAAAAGTAATACAAAAAATTAAGTTTAAAAACATTACAGAAAATCCCTCTGCAAAATAAGATATGACCTGAATATCAAAGTATAATTATCAGATTCACTTTTATGCGTAGATTTTCCAATCGTAGCTTAGATGTGACACAAGTCCGAAAGACTGGGAAACCCAGTGAGGATCGAACTCACAATCAATTCGTAATCGTTCTAGCAAGACAAGCTTACTAACCATTACGATATTTATTTCTGTGAAAGTACAGAAAATGTGGCACAAGGTCTAAAATGTGGATGGAGGAAAGGACGGTCTTTCATCTGTCTTAATTTTAAACTTAGCTAGCCACAAACACTGACCCAAACATACAAACAATATTCCTAACGCCAAAGTAACACACTCTTACTAACCTTTCTTAATACATCCACCGTAATATCTCATTGTCTCAATGAAAATCCTAAATAGTCCTCATATGTACAAATCGTCTTCCGTGGTGGTGGTGGGGGGGGATAAAACAACAAGTTAGAAAATCTCCAATGAGTATGTACAATATGAATATAATCTATTTACAAGAAACTAAACAAAATAATGTTAGTAATAACCCCCCCACCCACACACCGCCACCACCACCACCCTTAAATGTGACAGAAACATCAGTTAACTGGATGAAATCAATGCAGGATTATAAAAAAATATAAAAAAAAAACATTCATTCATCCCAAACACTTAAACAGACACAGATTCATTTAGACACGACAACAAAAACGAAAAACACACAGGCGAAAAACGACAAGCGTCCCGCATCCACCAGAGAACTAACATCACTGACCAACTAACGAGGGAGGGGATGGATAATTAAGCTAAAAATAAAATAGGGACAGAAATAAAAGGGGCCAAAGCTTGCTATCATTACACCGACACTTTCCTTTTATGCTTCATATACACGCTCATACATGATCAAATTATCGTATATCCTCGTGTAAAAGTCGACATTATGTATAGTACGACTTATGATATTTTTTGACAATTTACTGAACTTCAGCTTTTTATTCAATTTTTGTGATTAATATTTTTATTCAGTTTTTCTTGAATCCGTAGGAATAATTTTACCTGGACATAAGGTGTGTTAAAACTGTCTAACTGTTCTATATTCTCGGTTATTTTCTTTGCTATTACCAAGCATATTTTTTTTCATTTTTAACTGAATATGTATATTTTTATATATTTGTATTTACATCGGTAGGTATGTTTTCTTTATTTCTTATTTTACAAACACGGCCAGCACGCTGTGGCCGTGTTCATAGATGCTATTATTGAGTGTTGGCTTTTTCTTTTTATTACTAATGCTTCCATTATTTTTAGCCGGTTTTTAGATGCGCTCGAATATATAGCGCTCGGGTATGAGGAAAAATTTGACAATTTTTACAAACTCTATATCCAGAAAAGCAAATACTTGTACGAATGCAAGAAAATTTAAGTAAACGCCTTACTCACAGTGCCTTGTCAGTCGTCTTTAATGCAACCTGTATAAAAGAAGAACTGCCGCACACATACAAAAGACACACGCACGCACGCGCACGCATACATACATAAATACATACATACATATATATATATATATATATATATATATATATATATATATATATATAGATAGATAGATAGATAGATAGATAGATAGATAGATATAAATAATGGGCTCTCGTCGCAGACGAAAATGAGAGTTCAGTAAAATAAATAAATGATAATATTGCTCAACTTCAATGGACACGCATGTATCTCTCAAGGCCCGCAGGTGATTTGCAAACTTTTATAAAGATGGAATATATATATAGTTTATGAAAAACTAGGTAATCCGTATTTGTCGACCCAAGGAGGATAAAATCCAGAGAGCTCAATGTAAATCGAGAGCAAATAATTTAAATAAAAACAGACCACTTTAAGGTTCCATGTAATCAATTATTTCCCCACAGTCCTTTTAAAAGACTGCGACTCATGAGACTTTATTTCCAAACGTTGAAACGAAAAAATTTTGTTTCAACCTTTGGAAGTAAAGTCTGATGATCCGCAGTCCTTTAAAAGGGCTGTGGTGAAATAATTTATTACATGGAACATTAAAGTGGTCTGTTTTTTTTATATATATATATATATATATATATCAATTCAACCTGTCTTCGATGTTGTTCCATTCCGAAGCCACACACTTTGGGACTCCTTTTTTCTCCTTGGATTTCCTCGGCGTCTTGAAATCTTATTCCTTTCAAATTGAATTTGATTTTTGAAGAGGAAAATGTCAAAAGTCTTGAGAATTGTATGTCAGATCAGTTATAAGAAAATGGCATGAATTTATTCATAAAATAAGTATTATCATTTAAATCATCAACACTGCTGACTGAAATTATTTACGGAGTATTAGTTCTTTTCCTCAAAAGAAACGGGAATTTTAAATATCGTTGTATTTGTGACTTCCTTCTAGGTGGAAATGTCAAAACACGTATTAGGGCCATTCATTCAAAAACAAATTTCTACAATATATATTTATCAAACGAAATAGACGTATGGTATATCCCAAATGAATGCCAAGTAAAAGTATGAACAGGAAAGATATAGATTTCTTATATATAAATTATGTATATTAAGAAATAGATATTAAAATTATTAGCAATCAGCCATTTGTGCAATCAATTCTTTTTCGATTCATGACTGAATAGGCAGAGGGTTGCACTTTCTTTCTGTGATAGAATGGTTATCATCCAAGGATTTAGGGCACAGTCTGTTCTGCTATTCAGCACTGAGAAGGGATAAATTCTTAAGTTTATCAAGGGTATTTACGCGTTAGGGAATTTAATTGACCTGTTTGGGGTCGAACTCGGATATCCGTTTGTCCATTCCGAGTCGATATTTATTATTCCACCCATGTATTATTGGTAATACCCGAAGAAATTCCATGGTTTTCCTATTCAATATTTTCTATGAATCAGAATATATAAACTTCTTGCATGTTCCACAACGATAAAATGTCCACAGAAATTCTCTATTGCCTCATTAACTATTTGATCTTAATAACTTTAACAAAACATTAAAATAACACTCATGTATACGAATGCATGTCATTATTTAAAAAAGTGGCTCCACATGAAAAGGAAATCGACACGGTTGTCTATTTTCCTGAAGCAACTCTTAAACACTTGGTTCGTTCATGCATTCATTCATTTCTTTATTCATTCATTCATTTATTCATTCACTCATTCATTTATTCTTTCATTCTTTCATTTATTCATTTATTCATTCATTCATTCGTTAATTTATTCTTTCAATTATTCATTTATTCATTCATTTAACCCTTCATTCATTCATTCATTCATTCATTTTTTCATTCATTCATTTATTCATTCATTAATTCATTTATTCTTTCATATATGCATTTATTCATTCATTCATTTATTCACCCATCTATTCATTCCTCCATTCATTTATTCATTTACTCATTCATTCATTCATTCATTCATTTTTTCATTCATTCTTTCATTCATAAAAACAAAGTGACTTATTTATATATTTTTCTATCTATGCGTGTAGTCAAACGGGAATGGTTCATTGTTTATCAGAGGTAATGACAGAGTGTAACATTCGCGCTACGGAACCAGTAGAAGTATAATAAGATATAAGTTGCTGAATTCAATCCTGATGTAATTATTCACTTAATAAGGCATATAATATTTGGCAGAAGGAAAACCTTCGTAACAAAAATACCAAATAATCAAGAAACCAATGAATCCTAATGAATAAGCTTTGATTTGAATTTGAAATGTTTCAGTTAATTTGAATCAACCATTAAAGAGTCAATTACAAAGCCGAAGAACTTGCTAGAGATTCTGTTGCCCTGGAGGCAAATTCTTGCTTCTGAATGTGAAATAGGGTTTTTTTTTTCGCTTTTCAAAAATAAACCATACATCTTTATAACTGGCTTATGGCGATGGCATGTAAACATAATTTAGAAATAAGAGCACCGACTTTTCGTGTTACAAATCAGGCAGCGAATAATTTATTTTGAAACGGTTTACTCTTGCTATTCCAAAGTCCAAGAGAGAAGATCCTGTTTCAAATAAACCAGGAGTTGACAGGAAAAAGAAACTGTCGACCAGAGTAGAATGAGACCTTCTAAGACCTTGAAAATAGACCTTCTAAGAATACTTGAAAATAGGCCTAACAGCTAAGTTTTCGGGAATAATTCTGAAGTTATTCGAGTGAAAATAAACAGATATACAATGAGAAGAGCTTTGCATATAGAAGGCTCAAGAGTATGCAGACCTAGAAAAAAACAACTTTTTTTCTAAAGGCTAGGTATTTGTACGCACAAGTAATCTACTCTAAATGGATATCGGTGATGAAACTGGAATCAGTGAAGCCAAACTCCTTGCTAGTCTGTTGCGTTCATTCACGTAAAAAAGCCCTTAGGAAAGTAATGAAACCATTGTAATGACAAAAGTACACAGGTGTAGGATTTAAGAAATCTTTATTAAATTGAGGATATATGATTCGTGTATAGTGTTTTTTTATAGTCTCATTAAACAGAAATAGCTCTCTCAAAGAGGAGAGTAACAAAACAAGGGGAAACCACTCTTGATTATTCATGACACCCATATAGTATATATGTAAATGCTTAAATAGTAGAACAGATATTAATTTCTAGTTTTAGTTAGAAACCATTCTTAAAGGAAGAACAACACTGAAATGAATACCAGCTTGAAAAGCCATGGGCTACTTCAGCGCAATATCTGCGCTAAATACACCCACTGCAACTAAGGTTTCAGGACATGTATTTCTTTGAATACAATAATGAGTAACACATTACAAATACGAGCTGTCAGGCAGCCATTTGCAAATGGTGATAATGAAAAAAAACTCTTGCATTTTGAGAGAATAAAATATAGTCAGATGTGTTAAAAACTAAACGTTTGGGAGCATTGTGCGAAGAGATTTGCCTGGAGAGGTGAGGCTTTCAGTTTTAAAAAAAGCACCGTATTTATAACATCAAATAAAGAATGGGATCGCAGAATTTTATGTTGTTGCTCTTTAAATAGAATAGTAAAATCGGTTCGAGCTGATGGAGTTGTAAAAAAAATAGATGGTTGTGAACAACTTAATGTAAACTTGTAAGTGTCTGGCAGAAATATGAAGCTTGGTTGGAGACACATGCAAGATACTGTTTCAAAACATATTTTAAATTATACACTGCAAAGTGGGCGAGAAGATCCCCGAAAATGAAAACAGTAAGTAGATTTCAAAACGTTTCGAAATGGTTCCAAATTAAACCATATCAGATGTTGAAATGGGAATAAAAAACAAAATCAAATGCTGATCAATGAGTTGAAGTTTAATCATTTAATATATGGCCAAATATACCTGAGATGTTTCTGACAATTAAGTTGGTCACCTAAAGGACAAAGAATTTGAGCTTAAAAATGACTTATGATTGATTATTATGTTCTGTCTTAATTTGTGGATACAGTTATTGATTTGTTTCTTTTGATGACATTCATTCAAAATTAAATATTAATATATTGCCAACCGAACGATCCTTTGTGGCCGAGAGGTTAGGCACATCAAGCTAAATGACGGTTCCGTATAGGATGCAGGTTCGAATCCTGTCAAAGGACGAATATTTTCTATGAAAATTTCTCGGAGATTCAAGCCGGTAAATGTTATTTAATACTGTTTTTTATAAGCAGAGCATTTACTTAAATACTTGTATCTATAAAAAGAATGTTAAACATAAAAATGTCTTTAATAATTTGTCGGAATTTCTCCATTTCTTAATATATATATATATATATATATATATGTGTGTGTGTGTATTTAGCCAGCAATCCTTCTTTCATGCACATTTGATTGAATACGACAGACAAGGTGCTTTCATTTAGTTTTTTATACAATTTCTCATGCGATCTAATATTTTTTTTTTAGGATAATAAATTATATAAAAAACTGTCCGAATGTTCTTTTTATCTGAGCGCTTTCGGCTATACATTTAGCTATTTTCAAGGATTAAATATTTTAACTGTTAAAAAAGAAATAGTTTGTTGCATGTATGTTTTATAAATTTTTTTCATTTTTCAAAACACGGTCAAGATATTGTGTCTATGTTCAAAGTTAATATTATTAATTGTTGTTTTTTTATTTATTAATAAGGCTTCAGTTATTTTTAGCATTTTTTTTTGCATGTAGTTAATGGTATTATATTAGTGTTGTCAACAAGTATGTTACGAATATTGTTCGATAGTGTCAACAAGTATGTTACGAATAGTGTCTCCATGAATATTTAAATGAAGCCTAATTGAGCTTTTATAAATAAAAGCACCTTGTCTGTCGTATTCAATGAAATGTGCATATATATATATATATATATATATATATATATATATATATATATATATATATATATATATATATATATATATATATATATATATATATATATATATATATATATAGATAGATAGATAGATAGATAGATAGAGAGAGAGAGAGAGAGAGAGAGAGAGAGAGATAGAGAAAGAGAATTAAACAGAATAGTATATTGTTTATTTACAAATGAATATGTCAGTACTGTCATCATTATGGACGCCGATCTATAGTACAGCAAGTCGATTCACATTCAAGTCGAGGCTGTTGAATATATTTCGCACTCATCAACTTGGAAAAGGCAGGAGTCGGACTAGCTTTCTTTTTATTTTCAAGTGTACCATGTGAAGCACTCAAAGATCTTATTCAATAACAGTGAGACAAACATCAGAAATTCTTCATTCTTCTTTTCTAAACTCAGGGAAATTTTACTAGCTGTAAATGGAATGGTTTTACGGAAACAAATGTCCAGCAAATATAATTTGTTATTATCTTACCTCTCTCGCTCGCCCAGGCTATAACTTAAATCGAATGGATACTTGATGTATTTGCAGCTTTGAAAATAGGTTGTCCCGGTTGCAATAAAGTAATAACAATTTTCATTCTCTATTTACCCTTGAAGAAACAGTTTTTTTTCTTTCAGAATTACACCTGGCGACGACTGAACAACGAATTGGCCGAGACTTGGTATAACAACAGCAAAAACAAGTATTCAAGTTGTTCAATTTTTTTCGATAGACTTTTGGCATGTGAATGATAATTCTCAAAATATTTCATTCTGAATATCAAGTTATATCTGACTGTACCAGTGAGATTACTCGAGAGCTGGAATCGAAGAAAATCACACTTACATATTTTATCCCAAAATGATTTGCATTTCAATGAACTGTAGAACTAGCTTCGTCGATTATAATTTTTTAAAACTTTCCATATTCAAGAAAAGCTGGCCATATGCTGACACGACAACACATGATAAATCAAAAGGATTGTTCAGTTCTTTGAAGACAACTTGTAATATTTCTAACTTTTTTCTAATCATTTAATTCGAATAAATGACAAGAAACATCGAGTTAGCTGAAAAGTCGCACTACACTGATTTAGAAATTACTCACTTGAGTTAAAAGTTGCACGGTTGTTGCTTGTCAATGTTTGCAAAGAAGTGGAAGCTGTTAACGGGGATTTTACAGAGGCTAAAAGGGAAAAAAAGCTTGTATAAAGTTCCTAATACGATCAGAACGACAAAATTTGTATGAAATGTACACAAAATTAATTAAAATATTTACATCGTTCGGGCTGTTATCCTCTTCTTTATTGCCATATTCAAGACATTTCGGTCATTGTGCCCTCCGGCAATCTTCAGGGTTTGTCTATATTTCAGAGATGAGGTATTTTAACTATTTACACTATTTATATTGTTCGGATTGTTGTCCTCATCTTTACTGTCATGTTCACGACGTTCCGGCCGTTGTACGCTCCAGCTTTCTTCAGGATCTGTCTATATTTCTGAGATGAGGTATTTTAAGTTTTTACACTATTTCTATTGTTTGGCCTGTTGTCCTCATCTTTAATGCCATATTCAAGACGTTTCGGTCGTTGTACGCTCTGGCCTTCGTCAATTGATATACGTTGGAATTTCGAACTGTAGTCTAAGTGTATAGACAGATAACTCATTGGATAAAAGCCTTGGTTGAAGTAATCCAAAAAAATATGACTTGACCCAACGTATTGTGGGTTCAATACCTAGTCACAGGATAGGTGAACAAAAACTTGGTGTGTTGAGTTACTTAAGGGAATTAACAGAAACTGAGATATCAAAAATAGGCCTTGCATATGGAATAAGAACAATGTACACCGGTGGATTAAATAAATTTCAGAATGTAAAAAAAAAAAAATTAGTCTCCACTCATTTTGCATAGATAAAGCATTTCGTAATGTGAGTTGTAATTGTGAGTACTCTTTTTTTTAGGTATTTCTTCAATATATCTATGAGAACCTTTTCCAATCAAACCGAGGGTTTCAGATACAACTGGACTTATTGATTTTCTCATGTACCACGTTTTATATTTCCACATCGATATTTTGATAGCTTTTTGAAGATCTTGGGATATACATTACAATTTATAGGAACCGTCATGTCAATAAGAAAACACATTCTGTTTTTGTGACCATTAATCACCATATCTGGATTTTGATCTGTCTGTGTTGGTTGTCCGAACAAATTGTTACACGTCTTATCTTTGTAATCGAGTTCGGGTGGTGTTCACTCCAGGTTCTTGTTTAATTTCCGTAAAAATTGCCTATTTTCCAATATAGAGCCACTCTATCATGTCGCGATTTATATTCAGTGGGTGCTAAGACGGTGGAATATCGTCAATTGTTTCCGGATATTTGTGAGAGTATCTGGATTTCGGGTTAACACAATTTTTCAGTATATGTGCTTGGTAATTTCTAGTGAGCAAACAATGGACATGTGCAGCAAGATTAAAACTTTCGGTTGCAGTTTTAATTCTGTACTACGTAACCAGTAATGAGTACGGCAGCGGATTGAATATGAAGAATCTTATCTTGGCATCGTTTTTGAATTTGTTATCTTGCTTTTATTTCTATTTTAGGTTCTTCGCCGCGGCAGTAGGTGTATTATGGTTTATTATCAATTCTTCACACATTTGAAATTCTCTTTTGAATTTATTGGCTTCCTTTATTACTGAAGTTGTTTTTGTTTTTTGTTTTCTTCTTCTTCTTCTTCTTCTTCTTCTTATTCTTATTCTTATTCTTCTTCTTCTTCTTCTTCTTATTCTTCTTCTTCTTATTATTATTATTATTATTCATATTAGATATTCTTTCGCAGGCTTTTTCGTTTTCAACCAGATTACTTTCATAATGGACGTTCTACATAAAATCATACAACTACAAATCAGTCTTAAGAATACTTGTCAGCCAAACAACTCAAATCTCACAAGTGATAAGATACTAGGCCTTAAACCGATGTTATTATTATTATTATTTGTTAATCATTTCATTTCTACCAAGCTGATAATGCCACTAAGACGCAAGGGTTGACTGAGAGAATGGGAAGAATTCATCGATGATAAAGGACGATAAAAGTACAGCATTTAAGAAGACGAACATGACGATTGACATTGCAAATTTAATTTTCTGAATATCGTAGCAATTAGAGAATCAAGAAACTGGAAAACAGTTTCATAGGCGAGAAGTGCGAGAAAAGGAACTATTTGAATGCAAGTGACGCTTACACCTTGCTAGTTCAAGTTTAAAACAATGAAACCAATTCGTCTATTTGCTTAAATTCATACGATCGATGTACGAAGCAGGAGAAGTCATGAGAACAATAGCCATGTAAAGTTTTATAGTAGGAAGGTACGTCATGGAAGTCGAAGGTAACTGAAGTCCAGATGTCAGGTTAGGAGCGATAATATTAGAGACGGCCCCAATATAAGATGTACAGTGGAATGGATTCTGACGAGAAATATTCTCTGGGACAACAGAGGGAAATAACATTCTTAGCAGCAGACCTGGCAATTAATTCAATATAATCACTTCTCTTCATTTAAGTAGAAAACTTAAGACCAATAAGGCGCCATGCTTTGCTCTTCTGGAGGTTAATAAGGTAATAAAGCCACTGATTACTAAGCGATAGAATATGTGTAAAAATATAAAGGAGAGCGAAAAATACAGGAATTTTTTTTTAAAAAGGAAATAACGGTTCACTTTGCATTTATAATTTTGAAGATCAAAAATGATTGGAAAACAAGAGGCCGGGTTATATTTCCACAAGCTCGAAGTGCAAGAGAAGAAACTGTTAGCATAGAACTTAAGGTTCGATCTGCAATTTTAACTGTAAAATGATGAGATCTATCCATAATATGACTATGACACCGCTGCTTATTACTATTATTATTATTATTATTATTATTATTATTTTCTTTGATTTCTGGCGTTTACACATTTCTTTCCGGGTCCCGCTCAGGGAACTAACCTTAGAAATGGCATCATGACACTTTCCACTGACAAAAAAAAAAAAAAATTACATAGAAAAAACCCTTCGTAAAGTGTGTGCTGTATTTGTCAGAACAATTTTTTTGTATCTCCTTGAGACATGGACTTCCAGGAATCCCTTCAATTAGTCTACTGCAATCTTTTCCAACCAGTCCTAGGGCTCCAACTACAACAAGGATTGTTGATGTTCCCATATGCCACATTTTCGAGATTTCTATTTCAAGGTCTTTGTATTTTGACAACTTTTTGAATATCTTCAAAGATACATTGCAGTCAGCAGGGACTGCCATATCAATAAGAAGGAACTTTTTTTATTTGTGGTCTTTAATAACAATATCTGGGCGGTTGGCTTTGATTGTTCTGTCAGTGTGTATTGTGTAGTCCCATAGAATTGTATCAGGTCCTATCTCCGTAACAGGGTCTGGGTGGTGTTCATACTATTTTCTTTCAGTTTCCTTCCTGTAGAAGTTGCAGATTTTCCAGTGCAGATATTGGCCCACTCTGTTATGCCGTGTTTTATATTCAGTGGGTGCCAATATCGGGCAACCTGATACAAGATGATCAATCGTTTCTGGATATTTATCACAGAATCTGCATTTTGGGCTGACACAATATTTTAGTATATGTGTCAGTTCCTAGTTAGCAAGCATTAGTCTAGTGCAGCAAAGATAAAACCTTCAGTTTCCGCTTTCAACCCTACGTTACGTAGCCACTGATGGGTACGGGTTTTGTCTACGTCAGCTTGTTTGGTACGGACAGAGTATTGACCATGAAGCGGTTTATCTTGCCATCGCTTTTGTATCTGGTGGGTTGCATTCTTCTTTGCTGTCTTTTATTATTATTATTATTATTATTATTATTATTATTATTATTATTATTATTATTATTTTTCCCCGTCTCCCCTGCCTCCTTCTTTTTTATTATTGTGTAGCAATGCTAGTGCCGTACCAAACAAACTGATGTAGACAAACCACGTACCAATCAATGGGTATGTACTGCAGGGTTAAATGCTTAAACAGAAGGTTTTAGTCTTGTTGCACAGGACCAATGTTTGATAACTAGAAATTACCATGCACCCATAATAAAAAATTGTATCGACCCCAAATGCAGATACTGTGACGATTATCCAGAAACTATTGACCATCTTGTATCAGGTTGCATGGTGTTAGTCTCCACCGAATATAAAACTCGGCATGATAGAGTTTGCCAATATCTGCATTGGAAAATATGCAATTTTTTCGTGAAGGAAACTGCAAGAAACTGGTTTTTACATCAGTCAGAGAAGAAAGCAGACATTAGGATTTTTCCATTTTTACAGCCATTTGGCACAATCTGCTTACACATTTCAATCATAAAGTATTTGAGAGAGTCTACAAACCAACCGATGTCCATAAAAGTAGATAATGAAGTGAATACTCTTTCACAAAGACGGTTTTATATGCTTTCTCATTCTCTCTCTCTCTCTCTCTCACACACACACACACACACACACACTGTTTGTCTCACACGGGAACGTGGAGGGTTTAAAGGATAAATAAAAATAAAAGAAGAGAGAGAACGCACAAGGAGGAAGGGAAACAGTGGAGTTGATTATAAAATTAGATATATTTGATATTATGAAATCGAATAATTTCAAATAATAGAAAGAAAAATAAGTTTTTAGCAAATCATTTAAGATCAATTAAATTATTGAGACCAAACCCATTTATTATGTTTGTCATGTGAAACAGCCGAAAGGGTCTTAACTAAATTCTACGCACGCTGACATAACCACAGACAAAACACAAATTGAGTATCAATATATAAATTTGTGTATCTGTCTTCTTTGTCTGAATATGCGTGTATTTTTAAAACTCTTTTGCGGGAATATAATCATATTTACACAAAACATACAAAACCATGAAAAAAAAATAACATATACAAGGTGCGATGGAGGAATTGTTGTCTAAATTAAGCAAACATGAAAATAACACTGACATCTCATTTAAACAGATATATTTACTAAAAATTACATAAAAATATCTTGAAATTCCAAAGAGTAAATTTATTCAATAAAAGCGCCAATGGATTCAACCACGGCCTCGCAATCTTCTGCAACTGTTCTGGACGGTCTCCTTGTTTAAGTTGGTGAATGCTTCTATAATGTTTACCTTCAGTTTTCTTTGGTGTTACAAGGTGTTGTGTTGGTCTCTCGGTCAACAGCGCCTCGCACATAATAAAGAAGAGTGTTGCAGTTTGGAGAGATACATGGTCAGATGTAAGGGGTAATGTGATCGCAGAAATTGTCAAACAGCAATGACAGTGTTATCCTGCTTGTGTAGCATGGTGCAGAGTCCTGTTACCAGACATAGAGTCTTCCAGTATCCACCCTACTGGCCTATGGCAGAAATACCTGCTCATAGCACACATTTCTAGTGGAGTGAATTGTATCATAGTGCTCTTATTCTCACAGACGGTACCCAATTGACTCAAACTAAACTTTGAAATGTCCATATGGTTTAAAAAACAGATAGAATCTAGTTATTTTAAACTCTCTTCTGTAAATATTTTTTTAAAAATTGTGCAGTATTCATAATCGATTTTATTAAAGGTCGCTTTCAATTTTTTAAGAGAAATAGCTTTAAGAATTTTTAGTTTATGGTTATTATCTAAAGTATAGATATATAGAACCTCCCCTGACGTTTATATCATTAAATTTAAATTGTACAGAGCATAAACTTAGCGTTTATCAATTCACAGTTAAAAAAAAATAACTTTCAGATGAGTACAATAAGGACAAAAGACAACACCCTGTTGATGACAATGTCCTAATGTCGAAAGTACTCGGAATAAATAAATATATGTCAATATGGTAATTTTCTTTCCTCCTTTAATAAGGATACCAAGAAGATTGTCCGTGAATGAGAAAGGATCCTATTGAAAATAAGCAGACAAAATTATTCAATGAGATATGTATTAATGAAAACATGCTGCCAACATATATGTAATGTATATATATGAAGAAATATTGTTTAAAATTGTGCTATATTTATGGGATAAAGTGCTCACTATCAGAGATAGAGCGTATGTACGTATAAAAGTGAACATTGAAGTCATCACTCAGAAGTGACAGGCTGTTTCATGCTAGACGCAAGCGTAAAGGCCCGAATGTTGGGTTTTTCGCGACTATTTATATATACGGGTCAGCGGTTATTTTGGTGGGAGTGATTTGTTTATTTATTTATATATTTATTTGGGGTAATTTATAATACACACAAAAAAAAACACACACACACAGACATATATATATATATATATATATATATATATATATAGATAGATAGATAGATAGATAAACAAACCTAGGTTTATCTAGGTCTGCTCTACAGTTGTATTGAGCTCTTTTAGTTTGTTGTTTACTCGTGTCGGGTTTTTTTCTTTGGGCTTCAAACCTGTATCTGTGCAATTTTTTTCGACAGACTTTCATGCTTCTAGCTCTTTCTTCTTTTAAAACTGTTGTGTCGTGGCACAAAAGTAAAAATAAGAAAATGAAGTCGAAGTTGGTTTAAAGAACAAGTGTATTTAACATCACAGATACAAAGGTAGGAAACGGGTACTACTCAGCTAGGCAGTTGTAGTACTGTTGCTGCTTACACCGGGTAGGTATTACTGGCACTATATATAGTGAGAACCGGTGTAATTCCCTTGTGTTAGAGGCCGGTGCAACAAAAACATTTTTTTCCTTCGAGATTGATTTGATTATTGGCAAATCCAAAATTCGAAGACGAGTATAGTTACCTATATATATATATATATATATATAGTTCATGTCACATTGACTGATAAACTCCTACAACAACAACAAAAAAAATCTCAAATTGCCATATTAGTAATAAACGTACTCTCCTAAATTCCCCCCACCCCCCCAAAAAAAATCAACCTTATCGTTGCGACTGCACGTTCCAAATGTTTGTATCCGTTAAGAATAACACATTAAAAAAAACATATTTCTAGTTGCATTTCATTTTTTTGTCTTGGATGCTACTTGGATCTTACTAAAAAATAAATAATTTCCATGCATGAGGATGACGGAATGTACAGTTGAAAGTACTTCCGTATTCAAAAAAGACCTTATACAGCTTATAATTATTAAAACAAAGATCATAATAGTCATCGAGTGATTTGTAGTTTAATGCAACTTTAAAATTTTGTTTGCCAAATGATTTCGCCATTTCATATCATTAACTTTACTAATTTACTTTTTGTATGAATAATTCATTGTAACATATATATGTATGTATGCATGTATATGTATTGCCAATGACCTAATACAACAACACGGTCTGAATGCCTTAAAATTATCATCTATAAAAATAAAAAAGCAAACTACTTAAAAACAAAGCCTACAGCCATGATGACGGTTGACGACAAACGAAAGTGCACGGTAACGCACTAAAGACAGGATTCTTTTTTCAACAACTTAGACACAAATACGAAGAAACTTGCGAGAAAGGAAGATAAAATCAAAAATAAGATTATTAAACGAAAAACTTCCGTAGACCCCAATAACACATGCTTATATTCCATTTTAGGCTTGCCTGATTGAATAACTTACAGACATTATATTATGTCTGCTAATTTTTAATAACATCCTTTCATACTCTCGAATAACCATCCGTGTATTGATGTTAAAGGATGAGAGAATTGTGCTATAGCTGTTTAGATTTATTTTATTTCAATTTCCCAAGTGCTTTCGATCTTTTTCGGAGATCATATTCAAGGGTGCAAGTGGTAAAAACTATATGATGTTCATTAATATAAGTATTTATAAAAGTTGTGCGTTGTTATCCATTACCGTAATTTTTTCATTATGCTTTTAAATGCAAAACGGTTTACAATGTGCTGAGCGTTCATTAGAACGTGAAAAAAGTATCCATTATGGATTTTTTTCTCTATGTTATAATGTCATGGTCATGCCGCATGAAAGGGTGACAAAGCTGTTCCTTTACAAGCATTTCAGAACATTACTGCAGTATTCATAATTCATTCTGTTCAGTGCCGGATTCAATTTAAAAAAAAAAATAAATTGCGTCTAGTATTTGTAATCTAGATTTGTTATTTTCATGGTGTACGATAGTTGTGTTGTCGATTATTAATTTTTTTATATTGTGAATGCAGACAGGAATGTTGTAGACGTCTCGAAATAGACGAATGGTCAGACGTGTTCTGTAAGATTTCTTGTTAGTGTATTTGTCTTATACGAACCATATATATATATATATATATATATATATATTTTTTTTTTGCCAGAGATACATTTTCCGAAGGACATTTAAATTGGTATATAATGTTGGTTTTACGTAATACATCAGTTAGTGGGGAGGAGATATTGCGAATAATCAAATTGGTTTTATTGTATTTTTTATAATATATGATTAATTTTATTTTTTATTAATATACTAATGCGTGCATATATATATATATATATGAAAAGTGTGTGTATATAAATATAAATAAATATATATATATATGTGCGTAATATATTATATATATTATTTATATATTATATGCGAACTACTTATTAGAAAGCGCTCAATATCAGAAACCATATATATATATATATATATATATATATATATATATATATATATATATTACAATTCCTTTTATTGTAAATTTTTCTGTGTGAATTTTAAATCTCCAGTTGAAGCCTGAAGAGCGGGAGCGAAACCAGTTTGCTTCACCCGTTTTTTTTTAATATGTCTATTACTTTTATTTCGATCATTAAATTTTGTACCTACAAAATATCTTTAAATATATATATATATATATATATATATATACAAACAAACACACATACATACATATACATACATACATACATATATATATATATATATATATATATAGAGAGAGAGAGAGAGAGAGAAAGAGAGAGTGAGTCGGAGAATTATATAAGTGATTAAGTCTGTTCCTATCATCCAACTTCGAGCCAATGATGACGGGTTCAATCCTAGCTTGGCGCATCGTTAAAATTGGCATGAATCCAGATTTAGCAAAAAGACGCAAAATATTAACCAGGCTTGGTGTTGGTGTGCCAATATGCGTTATTGCATCCATAACATTACTTATACATCCGACTCTGAGAGACATTTTTAACTTCCTTTGTTTATATTTTCTAGTGACATTTGATTCTTTCGATGCTTCCTATCCGCTTCCTTCCCTGAGCAG
>CAHIKZ030000021.1:450000-462500 GCA_903632075.3 Acanthosepion pharaonis
CATGTCAGTCCCTCCCTGGCCTCTTTCACTTTATCGTTCCTTTCGCTTCTGTTATCTTTTAATGTAGCCAAGGGTCATAACAAATATGTATCCATTATTTGACATTAAACATAGGCAACGCAACTTGGTAAAATAAGTCTCATGAAAGACAACTGGCAGATAGTCTAATTCGAAAGCCTCGTCTCTCATGTTAAAAATAGAGTCATTGGTAATCAGGCTCGCGGGCCGGTCAAAATGCCTTCGCGGGCCGGATCCGGCCAATGGACCGTAGGTTGACGACCCTTGTTCTAAAGTCATGTATCAGAGACGAAATATCATTAGAGCAATTTCATAAAAAATATTTACAGAAAAGGAGGACGTAAGCTACTTTACAGAGGAGGGGAAAGCGACGGAAACCGTGACAATAGATCAGGACCAATGACATTGCAAGATTCCCGATATATATAAAAGAAAAATGGACTAGATGTGGTGCCAGTTTTCAATATAGGGAGCAATGGTAGACTTACAAATATTTTAGATGGTTTCTGGCGAAGAATAATTGTCTGGAAACACATAGTGAACAAACTTTCCTAGCAGCAAACCATGCAATTTGATTCAATATAATCACGCAACTTCATGTCAGTAGACACACTGTTACCGTGAAAATGAAATGAGTTACTCTCCTATAAGTTAGCATCAACCATACTTACTGGGTCAATTATTCAGAAGACAATAAGCACCACCAATAACCTTCCACGAACTACCACTCCACGGAAAATCTTTTCGCGAGCAATTCGAATTGAAAGAAATATCGAATCGTGTGCAACGGTCACTAGAAAGTAGATTCAGTATTTGCAGTTACTACGCCAGGTACTAAAAAAAGAATTGGTGATTACCTGCACTGAAATTGATTTTTTCTTCTTCTTGTATATGTTTTGTCTCTTCAGGTCGAAGACGATCATGGCTCTCCACCTCCTTCTATCCCTTGCAGCTCTCAGTAAATTTTGTCCTTTTGCTATTTCTCTTAGATCATGTTTTATCATCCGCTTGCTTAAGCCCGCTAGTATGTTACACGCTACTTTCCCTTGTCTTTCTTTCCCTCTATTCACCTTGTGAGTATCAGATTCTTCAAACCGTCCTTTCTCATTACGCGTCCCAGAAATTTCAGCTGCCTCTTCTTGGTGTAAATTATAAGCTTCCTCTTGTTTGCAAACTCTCCAAAATCTCATCGTTGCTCACACGCTCAGTCCATGATATCCTTTGAATCCTTCTGTAGAACCCTAACCCCCGTTAGATTGAGTCGCTTCTTCATCTTTAAGGAGACTGTTGGTAATATTTTTCCTTCAAAAATGTATTGTTGGTAATATTTATTTTCTTCAAAAACGTATTGCTGGTGATAGTTTTCCCTCAAAAATTTTTTGGTGGTATTAAAACCTATTTTAACACTTTCATAGTGTTTTGACTCCAGTTTGGGGGTTAAACATTGGTCCATTGCTGGGACACTAACAGGTGCTACCTACCCGGGTCAGAGTGGACCTGGGAACACCTGCAATTAAGATGTGGTTCGATGCTCCTCAAAACCTCTAGAGGTCTTGCCGATCTAGTTTATCATCTTACCATGCGACGCGAATGTAGTTTATCGTCATACCCAGGACGCGGATGTAGTTTATTGTCTTACCCTGGACGCGAATGTAGTTTATCGTCATACCCAGGACGCGGATGTAGTTTATCGTCTTACCCTGGACGCGGATGTAGTTTATTGTCTTACCCAGGACGCGCATCTAGTTTATCGTCTTACCCTGGACGCGAATGTAGTTTATCGTCATACCCAGGACGCGGATGTAGTTTATCGTCTTACCCTGGACGCGAATGTAGTTTATCGTCATACCCAGGACGCGGATGTAGTTTATCGTCATACCCAGGACGCGGATGTAGTTTATCGTCATACCCTGTACGCGAATGTAGTTTATCGTCATACCCAGGACTCGGATGTAGTTTATCGTCTTACCCTGGACGCGGATGTAGTTTATTGCCATACCCAGGACAGATAAAATTGAGAGAAAATCTCTAGATAAATAATTTCTGTTAATTAACATTCATTAGACTTTCTCTAAGCTGCTAACGGAAAATATTTATGGGTATCGTTTTAGAAAGGGGTTCTGGTTTAAAATATCGATCTAATGTCCAATTGGTCCCTGACTTGAATAGGATTGGCGTAAACCTAGTCATCATCTATCTGCTTGATATTACTGTGGTTTAATGTCACATTCTTTTACACTGCTATCATTTTTAAGAAACTGCATGATCATGGTCCTCCAGAACATCCTCTAATTGGTAGCTCCAAGTAATGTTTTCCCCCTTTACTATCTGTCCCATATTTTGTTCAGGTCTCCGTTTAGTAGACCAGTCGATGTTTCCATCTTCTCCTACCTTCAATATGCCTGCGAGTGTCTAATTCTCTAAGAGATTTCTCATTAAAAAAATTCATTTGTCACCTTTGCGTTCAACGTAGAAGTGTCCTTTTTGTTTCCATTTTCTTTAAAACTTTCCCTCATATGTTCGCTCTATAATATTGTGCATATCATTTTGTAGAACCACAACAGAAGTCTACTCTACATTTGTGAAAAAAAATTATCCTAAACTAGCAGCATGGCCCGGCGTTGCCCGTGCTTGATTCAAAAATCGTACGACTCATACATCAATCGCTATCACTTGACTTAAAATATTTTTGACCTTCCTTAGCTTTAAAGGAGTGCCCTTTGCCGTGGTAATCTTGCTACATGCCTTACTTCTTGCCTGCGATTTTTTTCTAAGCTCTATACTAAACATTGAATCTGTTACGAAAAAAGAACGAAACAAAATGACACAAAATAATCAGCTTTAAAAAATGACTCGTAACTAGAAAAACCGAATGAAAAAAGAATGTTAACAACAAATATTTTTTCACACCCATCCCAGTTCTGCGGAATCAGAATCAATGTTGAGTTTAAGCAAGTGAATGAGCCAATTGGAGTAAAGTGCCATGCAGATTTAAATTTTTCCCACTTGTGACGAATGCAGCTATCGATTTTTTTTGCATGCTAGAATGCTATTTAATATTCGTGTCAGTCAGATGTTGGCTCTCACGCTGGCCAATAGAATCTTACTGCCTAATCGTGGCAGCCAGCTATAGGCTCTCACTCTGGCCAGTACAAAATGGCCACAAACTACATGAAAACTGACGTAGAAGCATGAAAAAATCGATTATTTCCACTTTGGGAAATGCAACGTCGGTCTTGACCTTTTCGCTAACTTGGAGCATGTGCATGTCAATTTTGGTGCAAATCCGTTGAAAATTGCGGCCGTGCATTTGTTACACACACACGCACACACATCCTGCCTTTTATAGATAGAGATTGACTGTTATATAGGAGGATTATTCGGAGGATTACATAGGATGTCATCTCTCTTTTTTTCGTTTCTAAAGAAATTCTCCTCTCCCAGATATTGTAACTTCTCCAAACGATAGTTAATCTTTTCTTCTCGCTTTACTTTACTGTCTTGTCTATTTCTTACAGTTCATTTTCTGTTTGTCATAAACTCCACCTCATCTGCGTATATTATACAGTGATAACATACACTGAAATCTGAAACTGCGTATTCGGTAAATCAATATTTATTAAACATTTTACCACCAGCAAGGAAATAAAATCCCTAATGTAAAGGGTTAGTGAGTTTGAAGGAGTTTAAGAAAAAGAAAATTTTATTAACAAGAGAGAACAATAAAAGAACAGGTTTTAAGATGATAGGAGATAACGACTGTGATCGGATTTAGATTTTCGAAGATCATACTTGACTGGAAAGATAAGCAACTAGAAGAGAGTTTTGCCTCTTTATTCTATATGAACTAAATAATATGTTAAAATAAACTGATAGATATTTCATGTCACATTCTTTTCTGTGCCACGTCCTTTCAAGAACTTAGTGATCGTAGTTTTCCATAGCTTCCAGTCTTTTATTTTACTGTTAGTAAATTTTCACCGTATATTCTTTGTTTTTTTTGTAATTAACTATATCATGTGAGTGTTCAATTCTCCAAGCCCTCTTTCCTCAATATGTCCCAGAAATTTCAGTTGATTTTTCCCATTTTAATATCTGTTTCTTTATAGTTTCTACTTTCCTCAAAACTTTCCTGTTTTGTCCAAGTATTCTTAGCATTTGTTGATAGAACAAGGGTCGGTGCATATTAACCCAGAACGCCCACCGACCAGGAGAGAGAGAGAGAGAGAGAGAGAGAGAGAGAGAGAGACTAATTGTCGACGCCGAGCAGCGCTTTGTGTCTCTCGCTCTCTTATCAATATTTACTTTCTCCTACCTATATTTATATACATTACAAATTAAACTAAGCATAGCTGACGATTAAACGGTGACATTTTTATTTTTGCGAATTTTGACGTCATTTTAGCTTTTTTTATTTGTTCAAATTTCATAATTCATCACCTTTTTTTTTTTTTCAGACAAGCAATTATCCTTTCGTTTCTCCAGGTCAACTGCTGATTTACTGACGATAATTAGGAAATTAATCTATCTAACTTTAGATAAAAATGCTGAAGAAAGTGCTGTGTAGCTTTGGACAACTCGGAATCTTTCAACGAAGTTGGGCTGAAGGTTTTCTCTACAAGCCAAAAAGTTCCGGTGACTCCTTTACTGATCCAATATATCGAATCGTAAAATGAAAGCAATCTTTGGCGGCCATTCTTTCTGTTCCATTCATATAAATGCAGGTGAACTCCAGAATTACATCTTTGGTCCTAATTTCTTTTTGAATTTCATTTATGATTATTGAGTGGAGTGGTAGTTCGAGGAAGGTTATTGGTGGTGCTGATTATCTTCTGAATAATCTTACCGATGACATCACATCTTAACTTAGTGTCTAGGCTCATAAAACAACCATTTACTCTAGTCTCGATAGTAAGTCTGACCAGTTTGATAAGGTCAAAATGGCAACTGATATCCAAAACGACCTTCAGTATCTTGTTAACTTGGGCAAAGGATGGCTTGTTAATTTTAACGCCTTCAAAACTAATCTGCTCTGAATCATCTGAGTGAACCTTTCCTGCCTTCCAACAGCATAGCTAATGCTTACTTCCAGGAGTACGTCTTCTAGGGCTAACATTGTCGATTAATATAGAGTAGAAATACTATATTTAATTGCTAGATCAGTTGCTAAGAAACTTTCCTTCACTGTAATTTTGCTACCACATATGGTCCGGTGCCCCTTCTATTTATATAAAGTTCCATGATAAAATTCAAAGAATAATCAGCAATATTATTAGTCTTGATCTGGCATCTCCGCTTCAATCACCTCCCCACCGCCGAAAGATTGCCTCGCTCTGCCTTTTCTATAAATACTTTCAGGGTAATTGTTCGGATGAGTTCTTCGCTATAGTAACCAGATTCTTTTAATTTAACCGTAGTACTACACTAACAACGAGGTCTTACCAATTTCCAGCTCCGTAAATTCTCTGCTGATAGTTTCTTTTCTCGCACTTCTCGATTGTGTAACACGCTTCCGACTTCAATGCTTCCCAGCCAATTATAATCTACAATGTTAATCGTTGTTTAATGACCTCCTGATTTCTCTTATTTTGTTCTCGCTCCTTAGTAATGTTTCCGTTTCTAACTTTTCCACACCAAATAAACCCTCAGTGACTATATTCCCTTGTATGGGGTGAACTCGATTAAAAAGTATTATACGTGAATTTGTTCTGTGATAAATTTCAGTAATGTTATACCAGAACCTTACCTATTCTATTGTAATAGACACTGTCACACATAATAAGTAGTAGTAGCGGTCGCCAGTTGAGCTCAGTGGAGTTGAGTGAATCAGTCGATGTCGGACATTGAAGTATCAACTATCACAACTAGATTGCTGCGTCATTAACTCTAATTTCAAGTTCCTAACGTTTTGTACGTCGGACCCGTTTAGGACCGACTTAGCGAAATACAAGCCTCCACTGTGAAAACTACTCTACAACAAGTAACAAGAAAAATCTGATTGATGGTGTCAAAAATTTTCGAAACAAAATGTATATTTATTTAACATGGAATGATCTATTATGAAATATCTCTAATTTATATTTAGGGACACTGTAATTATTTTCAGGTTTTCATCTGTATATGATCCATTATTCTGCACAATAAGGTTTTAATAAAATGAGTATTTTATAAGAATACTACCATATGAAAACTGAAATGAGGTAGAGTGGAGTATCCCGTAACATAGATTTGGGGGCTCTGATAACATAGATTCGGTGTATGTATGTAGGAAGCGACACCATAACTGTTCCAGCTCTGGATGAAACTGCATCTTTGTCGCTTTAAGTCTCTCCTTTTCATCTGTAAGGTGATTTTTAGGTATTCACTATTACATTGAAGATTTGATAAATTATAGGTACAGCAAGGTACACTTTTAAGAAACTATTTCTATCACTTAATCTTAGTTTCGGCAAAGAATCTTCCTCTCTTTCGATACATTTTCGAATGTCTACAACACTCAGATACTTACATTTTTTGTACCTGCATAATCCTGACGTCTCCGATCGGCAGTTTCCACTATGAGCTACCTCTTTTGCTAACAGGCATAGATGCCATCTTCTTAAAGTTAATGGTTAGCCCTTTCTCGTTGATTTCCTTTACCACATTCTCTAACAGTTTTTTTTTCTTTTTGAATCTGCCATCAAAACAGTGTCATCTGCGTATCTCAAACTGTTAAGATTATATTGGACAATAATCAATCATGCTACGTTTTCTTGTCCTTTTAGGATCGTCTTGATGTATCGGTAAAGTAAATACGGCGAGAAAACATTTATTTCTCCTACTCCACTTTCTATATTTGTGTAATCACTGAATTCATTCTTTATCTGCATGTAGGCGTTTTTGGTTTCTCTAAATGCTACGGATTACTCGAACGTTTTCCCCGTGTAATCACATGTATAAATATAGATTAGATAGATTGAACGATAGACTGATACGAAGGGAAATGGATCCACACATTTGCACACGCACCAAAACCACCCACGGTAGTATGAAGGTTTGTATAACGAATATATAGGCTTGCTCATCGCATATTTCGGGTTAAATCGCTTGCTCTATAATTGTGTCTATCTTTACAGTAATTCCTGCCTACCGAACGTTAAAAGCAAAGTCCTGCTCAGTGAGATCCTGTTTCCTTGGTGATATATCTACACTGCGTTTAAAGGAGTAAGATCTGAATATTTTATGATGCCTCTACCGTGTCTAAAAGAATGAACATTTTTGACATCTTCTTTGACATCATCTTATACTTTTGTGTACTGTCTACGATCGGCTATTCCAGTTCCTTCTAAAATCTACTTCGACTCTATACTTGTTGCGGTGTCTTCCCTCTAATAAGGCTAGTGTGAACTCTTCTACTTACTATAAAGTAATAGAAAAGTAAGCTTCGGGGGTGAGGGTCGGTGCTATAGCCTGTTCAACTGTCGAACTGTTCAACTGTCGAACCTGGCAGAGAGGAACACGGACGAAGCTTTGCCAATAGGCAAAGTTTCGCCCGGGTAGGGAGACAGGCCCTGAATCAGTTTATGCGGGTTCTAAGGGAATATTTTTGGCCGGAGAACCCACGCTAAACTCGGGCTTGTGCCAAATACATCCCTCGTGTGGGGCCTGTTAAGTATGACAGTGCTATAGCCTGTTCAACTGTCGAACTATCTGTCTTTGGCAGAGAGGAACCCGGACGAGGCTTTGCCGAAGAGAAAGTTTCGTCCGGGAAGAGAGACAGGCCATGAAACTATCTATGCGGCTTTTAAGGGAATATTTTTGGTCGAGCCTACAGGCTCGAAGAACCCACGGTAAACTTGGCCTTGTGCCATATACATCCCTTGTGGGGGAGGGCTGTTAAATATAACAGTGCTATAGCCTGTTCAACTGTCGAACTGTCTTTAGCAGAGAGGAACCCGGACGAGGCTTTGAATAGTCCAAAGTTTCGTCCGGGAAGGTAGACAGTCCCGAAACCGCTTATGCGTGTTCTACGGGAATATTTTTGGTCGGGCCTCCGGGGCTCGGAGAACTCACAGTAAACTCGGGCTTGTGCTACATACTTCCCTTTTGGGTGGTGGGGCTGTTAAATATTAACAGTCGAATGATTGTTCTACCGAGGCTGTGACTTTTTGCAGCTCCTGTCGAACTCTATGCCTTGGGCAGAGAGATACCCGGACGAGGTTGTGCCAAAGAGCAGAGTTTCCTCTAGGGAGGTAGAGAGACCCGAACCTGTTTATGCGGGTTTTTCGGGGGTTTAGGCCGGAGCGTACGGGTTCGATGACCCACGTTAAACTCGGACTTGTGCTACATATAACCCTCGTGGGGATATTACAATTACATATTATAACGGTGATATAGACTGAACGTTGCTCAATCGATGCACACTCCCAAGTCGTGTAACACGCATCTGTTGTATTTATTGTTCAATACATTATTTATCTGCAACCTCTTGTTTTGTTCTTCCTTAACCAATTACTTGGTCAAGACGTTTCGGCCTGAAATCTGAAATTTATTTAATATCATGACATTTGAAGTCACTAAATCCGCTACCTAGAAATAGATAATCTAGAAACCACATTTGAAAATACTCTGTCTTTAACTTTGCCTCCGAATTTAGTAAAAAATTAAGTCCTATTCTTAGACGTTCTGGTAGAATACAGTAAAAAGACTTTCACCACATCATTGTATAAAAAAAAACACTAGCAGAAACTATTGCCACCTTAAATTTAAGAGTGAATGCCTACTTAGGTACAAAATAGCAGTGATAAAAAATATCCAAAAGAAAGCACACGAGAATTTATCCTCTCGTCTACTTTCGTTAAAGAACGCAGCAGTGCAAAGCAGAACCTAGTTAACAACGTTTTTCTTAACTACCTCATCGACCACCAAATAATAACCATACTGATCACACAGAGAAAAAAAAACAATAATATAAACATTTTCTGCAAAAGCCCAAAACACGTCAACTATAAGCAAGATGAATCTTTAATATCATAAAGAAATACATTACCCCATTTGACCCGAATAAAAAAATTAAATCAATTACCTATTACAAAAAATAAAATAAAATAAAACTGGTAAACTTACACTAAAAAATAACAAGACCTCGGAAAAATCATAACTACAAAGAAACAGCATTATTTACGAGTTCAAATGTAATTGTGTTCCTGAACACATAAATAATTACATCGGTCACACTACAACATATATATCTAGACTACTTGCGTTACACCTATGCGACCACAGCTCTATTAGAACTCATTTAAATACACACAGAATCCTGCCAGACACTATCCGAAACATACCGGTATTAAAAATATAAGCATAATAACCTCCTTAACATGCAAAAATATATTAAAATTACTGTAAGCCATAATAATAAAAAAGAAAAAAAATACACACCAGCAAATCCGGAAGATTTTTTTCTCATCAGAAAGATCAGAGTGAGTATTACAAGCTTCCGTACTTTCGTAATCACCATTAGACTCATCCAACTCGTTTCGAATCCCCTACACCGTCTTCCGATTGACACCCAAACACACTGAAATGTTCGTATTGGAGCTTCCGGCGTGAATACCAAGCAGTACAGGATGCCGTTTCCAAATTTCTGGTGGAGTGAATTGCGTTATGCTGCTCTTTTTTTCATAGATGGTGCCCAACTGACCCTGCTATACTGCCCAGTCGACAAAATAAATAAAAAACCCAACGTGCATGCGCAAAATGAATAATATACAATGTCGACAATTTACCCATGGCACCCTGTAACATTGTCGAACGATATTTGTTTATACATATATAATATTTAAATATACATATTTAAGTATCCAGGAACATTTATTCTTTTGTAAGTTACCCAAACATGCCAGTCTGTTAGCGTGATATGAATCATTGAGCCGAATGTTAGCTGAGGATCTGTGAACTCTGCTGTTTCTCTTTAGAAAACACTTGCAATAAGAACTGCCACTCAAAGTAGGCACGTGTAACATAAACACTGTATGATGTTTTCGACTATCGTAAAGTTAGTGGCCCTTCGTTTTGGCAGGAAACCCACGCATCATGTAAACAGAGAACGCAAACGTTTAATAACTCGGCATGTACTTAACACAGTTTTCAACTGACGCCAAGATTCACATAGCGAATGACAGCAGACTGTCGAAAGCCAATACGGTACATTTGGCATACTATAAAAACCGAATCTGAAACAGCAAATCACCGAAGACAATCATTAAGACCGCTGCGTACAAAAACATTTCCCTAGCCACCCTTTTCTGTAACTCTGAATCGTGGTCCACCTCTTGTCAACATCGACTTATTTATCACTTTCACCAACGCTACCTGCTTATCATCTTCAACGTCCATTGGCGTAACTTCTCCAATATTAAAGACGGAGATGACAAACTTTGAGCCCAGGGCTTTGAATACACAGCTAGAGCGTGATATAACTCCAGAAAGAATGACCAACATCTGGATATCATTGTGTTGTATCGTGAACTCTCTCCCGGGGTACCGTGACAGTGATGTAAAACTTATAACTTGTCACAGTAACTATCGTCGGAGAGAGATGGAAATTCATTGGCCATCGAGCTGCATACTCCTCCAGCAATGAATGTTGAGGTGACCTATTAGCCAAATAGAAAAAGATATAAAAAAAATCAAGTGTCATGGTCTAAACCTCGAACCAAAGTTTTTGTAGTTGCTTGGGCTGAATCAGACTGACCGGCATCGGATTGTTCAGCCTCCTGCAAACTTGAAACAGACGTCGACAGATCTTTTCTTAGGTCTTCGTTCATTAAGTTCTTAAGTTTGTTAAGAACTTAACAAAATTAACAGTTTCATCACAAATGGTTTTAAATATAAATTCTGCTTAATATTATTCTTTTGTGTTATTCTCTGAATATTTCGTTTTTTAATCTTTGCACTTTTTGTTTTGTTTTTTTTTCTTTATTTCTTTTCTTTTTCATTGAAGCTTTTTCTTCCTTTTCATTTTCAATACTTTCTTTCTTTTAAATACGTATGTCTTTATTTGCTGCATCGCATTTTTTTCTTTCTTTACACCCATTATCGATTTCTGTCTTTCTTTCTTTGAAATCAGTTATTTTCTTTTTACATACAAGACTTGTTTGTTTGTTTGTTTGTTTCTTTCTTTCTTTCTTTCTTTGTTTCTTTCTTTCTTTGAAATAAGTTATTTTCTTTTTAAATACAAGACTTGTTTGTTTGTTTGTTTGTTTCTTTCTTTCTTTGTTTCTTTCTTTCTTTGAAATAAGTTATTTTCTTTTTAAATACAAGACTTGTTTGTTTGTTTGTTTCTTTGTTTCTTTCTTTCTTTGTTTCTTTCTTTCTTTGAAATCATTTTCTTTTTAAATACAAGACTTGTTTATTTTCTTTTTTCTTTGTTTCTTTCTTTCTTTACAAGTTATTTTCTTTTTTTTGTTTGTTTGTTTGTTTCTTTTTTCTTTTCTTTGTTTCTTTCTTTTCTTTTTGTTATTTTTTTGACTTTTTTCTTTCTTTTTCTTTCTTTGTTTCTTTCTTTCTTTGAAATAAGTTATTTTCTTTTTAAATACAAGACTTGTTTGTTTGTTTGTTTCTTTGTTTCTTTCTTTCTTTGTTTCTTTCTTTCTTTGAAATAAGTTATTTTCTTTTTAAATACAAGACTTGTTTGTTTGTTTCTTTCTTTCTTTCTTTCTTTCTTCCTTTGAAATGAATTATTTTCTTTTTACATAAAAGATTGTTTGTTTGTTTCTTTCTTTCTTTGAAATGAGTTATTTTCTTTTTACATACAAGACTTGTTTGTTTGTTTCTTTCTTTATTTCTTTGAAATGAGTTATTTTCTTTTTACATACAAGACTTGTTTGTTTGTTTCTTTCTTTATTTCTTTGAAATGAGTTATTTTCTTTTTACATACAAGACTTGTTTGTTTGTTTGTTTCTTTATTTCTTTGTTTCTTTCTTTCTTTGAAATCAGTTATTCATTTTCATAACAACTTTCTTTCTTTGAAATTTATTAATTCATTTATTTCATGAGTTTTTCCTTGTTACCTTCCTTTTAATACTTCCAATTATTGTTTCTTTTTCTTCTCTTCTTTCTTTGTTTCTTTCTTTGTTTCCTTCTCCCTTCCTTTTTTTCCTTTCTTTGAAATCAGTAATTTATTTTTATAAAAACTTTCTTTCTTTGAAATTCATGAATTTATATATTTCCTGAGTTTTTTCCTTGCTACTATCACTTTCATACTTCCACTTATTCTTTCTTTTTCTTTCTTTCTTTTTTCTTTCTTTCTTTCTTTAAAATCAGTTATTTTTAAAACAACTTTTTTTGTTTCTCTGAAATTCTTCCTTTTATTTATTTCCTGACTTTGTTACTTGCTTCCTTCATTTAAATACTTTCTTTCTTTCTTTCTTTCTTTCTTTCTTTCTGTCTTTGAAATCAGTTATTTACTTTTATAACTTTATTTCTTTTAAATTCATTCA
>CAHIKZ030000021.1:467500-490000 GCA_903632075.3 Acanthosepion pharaonis
CACCCAGACACCCCTTGTCTAGCAAAATAGATTTATCTGTAATCTTGGAAACATGAATTTGATATTAGCTGTGTATTTAAAACCCAGTAATTTTAAAAGTTACTCCAAAATTCGCTTGAGGATGAAATGGAACTAATGTCTTTAATTTAATTACAAAATTAAATTCGGGGCTTTTAGCTTCCGTTTTTGAAACATGGTTAGAACTGTGTAGCGAAAAAACATAAATCAATTAATTTATAAATATATATATATATATATATATATATATATATATATATATGAATTGTGTGTATTTAATACTTAATTATAATTAATTAAGTATTATCCTTAATACTTCAGGTTTTCACTCTCATGTGGTCACATGTGTCATCATTAATTAAGTATTATCCTTAATACTTCTCGTTTTCATTCTCACGTGGTCATGTGTGACGTCATGAGCTGTGGTGCGATTTTCGCATCCAGCGTATCGCATGCACGATTTTGTCGTCGTTTGGCAAGCTTCCATGTAAACATAAGCAGACTCTCATTATTGTTTTATCAGTGTATTGGTTGAAATATTAAAATGTAATTGTTATCTTTGATTGGGGCTTATGTAAGCAGAAAGTTTAGATAGGAAAAAAATATGTAACAATATGTGATTTTCTTTCTTTTTTTATTGATAATGTTATTAAACTTATCAGACGATATGAAAAGAATTTACATAAAATAACTTGTCTATATTATTTAATGAAACATGCATCAATATATATTAGTGATGGTTGTGAGTGCCAGTCCTACCATAGCAGGACTTTTTTTTAAATATCCAAACAGAGCCGTCTGGTACAAACGACCATATTGTTTCTGATCTTCATCAACGATCTTCCCTGTTTCTCATCTTCTTAAACGATCTTCCCCTTTTTTGATCTTCATCAACGATCTTCCCTATTTCAGAACTTCATCAATTATCTTCCATCTTTCTGATCATCGACGAACTTTCCTCTTTCTACTCTTCTGCAAGAATCTTCCGCGTTTCTGATCTTCATCAACGATCTTCTCTGTTTCTGATCTTCATCAACGATCTTCCGTGTTTCTGATCTTAAACGATCTTCCCTGTTTCTAATCTTCATCAGAGATCTTTGTTTGTGATCTTGATTAACGATCTTCTCTGTTTCTGATTTTCTTCAAAGAACTTCCATGATTCTGATCTTCATCAACGATCTTCCCTGTTTCTGATCTTCTTAAAAGATCTACCGTGTTTCTGATATTCTTAAACGATCTACCGATCTTTGTTTGTGATTTTAATCAACGATCTTCTCGTTTTCTGATCGTCTTCAACGATCTTTCCTGTTTCTTATCTTTATTAACGATCTTCCCCGTTTCTGATCCTCATCAACGATCTTCCTGATGTCATCAACTCCCAAGTTGGCATCTACACTGACGACACGAGTATTTACTCCTGCCTTTAATAGTAGATCCGGCATAGTTGACAAAACTAACCTGACCGTCACCCTCGAGAAGTTCCTCCAATTTGTGCTTGACTTAGGCAGGAAATGGTTTGTCAACTTTAATGTCTCTAAAACGAAACTGGTCTGGGTTACGCACCAAAGAGAGCCCTCCTTGCCTCCCATCAGGATAGCTGATGCCCAGCTGCAAAAGAGCGCCTCTCTGCGCCTGCTTGGTCTCACTCTGACCACTGAAATGAAGAAGAACAACTGCATTGCATCTATAGCATGATCTAACGCAAGGAAAGTTGTTTCTCTGTTTCGCGCCAGAACGTTCTTCTTGCCGGAGACCTTCCTTCAAACCTACAAATCAACCATTTGTCTTTGCATGGAGTACTGCTGCCATATATGTTCTGATGCTTATTCTGCTGTTCATCTCCATGTTCTATACAAGATCCAGATACGAATATGCAACGTTGTTGGTCTTGACCTGAAATCCCGTCTCCAGTCGCTATCTCACAGACGTGATGTGGCTTTCCTCTGCCTTTTTACAAGTATTTTCATGGCCACTGTTCCGACAAGCTACTTTCACTCGTTCCCAAATTGTTCGAATTTAAGCCAGCTACTAGGTTGTCATCTCGGTCCCATCCCTTCACTGTCGAAACGGGTATATGTAACTATCTCTTCTACTCCAACAGCTTCTTATCTCGCACCTTCCGTCAGTGGAACTCCCTTCTTCTTACTTGCTTCCCTGATAGCTATAATCTTCAAATCTTCAAATGTAATGACAATCGACATCTTCTGATGCCTTGACCTTGATTTCTATCCTTTTCTTTATCCTTTTCGGAAACACTTCTCTTTACTTTTACTCTCACTCTCTGTAACCCTTGCGTGTTAGTGGCACTCTTGCCTTACTTGGGGAGAATTGATTAAAAAATTACGGAAAAAAATTGAACGGTCGTATATCAGCAAAAAGTCCGGCATTAACAAAAAAAAAAAACAAAAGAACATCGGAATAAAAGATTGAAGTTACCAAAGGAAATCTAACATGAGATGCGGGAAAGTGGCAAAAAGTTTCAGCCCTGAATGTAAAATAGCGTTAGATTCTAATACATGAGAAATTGTAGGAAAACAATTCGGAGACACAATGCAAAATACACAACAAAACGATAAAATTTGATAGTGAAATTGAAATGATGTCGCGTTGCATCAAATGTGATGATAAAAAAAAAGATTATGGAAACAGTGAAAACTTTATTAGTTTACTAGGGTCTAATATTTCGAAATACTACGAAGATGAAGAAATCCTTCTTCATGACGGTGTGCTCTTTGCCACACATTACTTGCAATAAAAAGATTTCTTGTGGATGAAGAGGTTCATATTTTTCAAGATTTGCAAACAAAAGTTCTGAATATTATTGTACCATTCCACTGGAAACTGTAGAAACAAAGGTTCCAGCAAAAAGCGCGCAATTTCCAAGAACTTTGCGATTTCTGTCAAAAAAAAAAAAAATCCTGAAAAGTTTCATTCAATACTACATCAAATTAAGGATGTTATTCAAGACAAAGGCAGTAATACTAACTGAATATTTTTTTGTAGTGCCTGTAATAATAACAGTCACTTCTTGCCAAAAAATGTCCTTTCTAAGTTAAGAAAAGTTCTAAACGGTGGCCATTTTACAATAATGTTGTATAGCCTTTATTAAGGGTCACAATGCTTAAGATTATTTAATTTGCATCATGGAAAAACCCAGTAGTATTATTTCCGTCCTTCGGAGATCATATATTGTGAGAAAAGCATACATCTAATCAATTTAGGTTTCGGGGTAAAATTAGCAAAAATAATTTACTAAAATGGCCTAAATATTTTGCATGTCGGTGTATATACGTGGTTATCTGCAAAAGGGAGACAAGCAAGGATGACAGTATAAAAGAGCGTTAAGAAATAACACATTTCACCGTTACGAAAACCGAGTAAAAAAAAAAAAAAAAAGACAAGATGCAGGGTTGAACGGTTGGAATCTGCATCTAAAATTAGCATGTCTTACAGCGCATTTCAGTATATGATTAGAAGAAGTTGCAAAGACAGAATATGGGATTCTCCTGAGATTTTGTTTGGGGACGGAACATAACGTTCCACCTTCTACAACAGGCTTTTAACCAGGAATCACAAACTTTCATTTTTGTATCCTTTTTTTTCACTTCTAATGACAGTGGTTTACACATGTGAAAATAAAACGAAAAAAGACAGATCTTATCAAAAAACGAGATACCAATGACAACAGCAAAACCAGAACAGTAGCCACATAATCTGTGACTGCGGACATGTGGAATTTGTTGGCCATTAGAATCTATGGGAACACGAAAGGACTATCACTGAAGAGGGTTGTAGCTATCAACTTCATACAGTAAAGGAAGCAGTGACCTTCTTTGGTAAACATGTTATTCTGCAGCAGATTGATGTAAGCGTATACTCTGTAAGACACACCCAAGAGAAATTTGGATTGGATTTTGATTTATTTTAGCACCGTATCAACCTCTATGCTTTATTTAATGGCGAAGTCTAAATACTCTGAACATAGTTTTATGGATTCAACCACTGATAAAATATATTGTTGGTCATTTTGCTATAAAATTTATTGTTGGTAATTCTGCTTTTAAAATGTATTGTTGCTAATCTCTATCTATAAAATGCAGGATGTGTGTGTGTAACGAATGCACGGCTGCAATTTTCGACCGATTTGCACCAAAATTTTTATGTACATGCTCCAAGTTAGTGGAAAGGCCAAGACCGACTTTGAATTTCCCAACTCCCATCGATAGTGGAAATAACCGATTTTTTCATGCTTCTACGGCAGTTTTCATGAAGTTTGCGACCATTTTGTACTGGTTAGAGTGAGAGTCAATAGCTGGCTGCCACGAATAGTCAGAAAGATTCTATTTGCCAGCATAAGAGCCAACAGCTGACTGACACTAATGTTATCTAGCATGCTAGCATGCCAAAAAAATCGATAGCTTCATTCGTTACAAGCGGGAAAAATTTAAATCTGCATGGCACTTGGCTCATTCGCTTGCTTAAAATCAACGTTGATTCTGATTCCGCAGAACTGGGATGTGTGTGAAAAAGTATTTGTTGTTAACATTCTTTTTTCATTCGTTTTTTTCCAGTTACGAGTTCTTTTTTTAAAGCTGATCGTTTTGTGTTCATTTTTTTAGTTCTTTTTTCGTAACAGATTTAATTTTTAGTATAGAGCTTAGAAAAATTCGCAGTGTGAGATAGACAAGAAGTAAGGCATGTAGCAACTCGGCAAAGGGCACTCCTTTAAAGGCAAGGAAGGGCAAAAATATTTTAAGTCAAGTGATAGCGATTGCTGTATGAGTCTTACTATTTTTGAATCACGCACGGCCAACGCCGGGTCATGCTGCTAGTTCTACGATAAATACAAATGTACCGTTGGCATTTTCTTATATAAAAATGTAGTGTAGGTAGTTTTACTATTAAAAAAACAACGTATTTTTATACTTTCATAGTGTTTTGGTGTTCACTATTTGCACATGCCCGGGATCCTATCTGATGGTAGCCCTGTTGGTCAGGTTGAATCTGGGAACAGCCGAAATTAAAAGGTGGTTCCACACACCTCAAACCTCTAATTACCCCATAAGAGGACTAGTTTGGATTAGAGATTCTTAAACATACTCTATACTCACATAAATTTTTAACTATCTAAATTGTATCGTTACGTTATTTTGCAAACAATTATTTTATATATACAGAATTCTTGTTGTTAGTCTAACTTGAAATGTCCAACTTAAAAGTTTTAAAAGTATAATCGAAAATTGGTTTTCCCATTGGGCTGAAATCTTGCAAAAATGAAGATAGAAATATTATATAACATATATATATATATATATATATATATATATATATATATATATATATATATATATATATATATAGTGTTTTATATATATATATATTTATATAAATAATTATATGTTACCAGAATATTTATATCTTCATTTTGAATATATATATATATATATATATATATATATATATATATATAAGAGTGTTTTTTAAAAACATGGTTAGAACTGTGTAGCGGAAAAACATTTTAAATCAATTAATTTATAATATATATATATATATATATATATATATATATATATATATATATATATATGAAACAAAAAATGTTTGATCGCCAAACATTGAATAATTAATTTAAATATTCTATGTAACTTACTTTTACAAATAATTATTCTATATAAAAAAAGTTATGTAGTTAGTCTGAATTGAAATCTCCAGCTTAAAAATGTCACCCTTCAATTAAATTAATTTCGTATTTTGCACAAACGTAACAATTGCTTGTCGGTGTTCTTTAATTTCAGTAACCACTTTAAAAAATAATCAAGATTATCATACCTTAACTTTGCCAAACACCTACAGAGAAGAAGAGAGACTTTGTAAAGATTCTAAGCGGTTGTGTGTATTCGATTATTTGCAACTGCCGCCATAACAGATTTACATACAATACAAGAAAATGAGTATGAAAAATCGATTATTGGCGGGAAAAAGGCCTAATCTTTCATTCAAGTGAACTGGTAGCTATTGAGCCTCGAGTCTCTTATACAGCACATGTTTAGCTGAAATGCGTTCCCATCAGCTTAAATCTTGTTTTTTTTAAAAAAACACAATTTGATTCAGATTAAAGGAATATCGACTGGGATTCGAAAGCATTTAATTAGAGAAGGCAAAAAGGGAGGGGGATAGGGAGGAGGAGGAGGTTTAAACCAACAAGCACCTGAAAAACAACAGAAGCAGTTATAACCATTATGAAAAGAAAATTAATTGGCAACAGCGGAAAAAAGAAATAGAAATATATTTATTATGGAATAAATAAATAAAAGAATGAAAGAATTTTGGGAATGAAGTTTTTGCTTTCTCAAACATTTATGTTTGTTTTCAGAAATTAATTCTTGCTCTTATTTCAAATAGTTGAAAATAATCTTAATAGTTTTAAATAATATCTTGTTTTATCTTATCATCAAATATTTACCCAATACCAAATAGTTGGTTACTTTATAATGTTGTCGTTTGGATGTAGACAACGTTTGACACTAGACTTGAAGAGTTTAATAAAATAGATAGCGTATACTCTCGGGAGTTTATTTACATTCTTGTATGCACTGTTGTCCTCATCTTTATTGCCATATTCAAAAAGTTTCGGCCGTTGTAAGCTCGAAGGTGATCCAAAAGTGACTTGATCCAAAGAGTTGTGAGTTCAAGACCTGCCTAAATTTGAGCGAACAAAAAATTGGAGAATTAAGTTACTCCTGAATGAATTGTAAATTTCATCTACATATTTCATGAGAAATCAGTTGCAAGATATAACTGCTCGGAAGAGTTTGATATATAATTTGGAATATTTCACTACATTTAAATTGGAATGTTCAGTTTGCATAGCGTCTAACTGCAAGAATGAGAAATAGACTTTCAATTCAGTTTGGTTTGGTTTGGTTTGGTTTGGTTTAGTTTGGTTTGGTTTAGTTTGGTTTACGGCCTATCAACCTCAATGGATTACTTAATGCCGACAATTTTTATTACTTGTAATATTTTTCTTTATAAATCCATTGCTGGTAATTTTTTTCCTTCAAAAATGTATTCCTGGTAATATTTTTTTCCCTTAAAAATCTACTGCTGGTAATATTTTTTCTTCACAAATGTATCGCTGGTAATACTTTTTCAAAAAAATTTATAGCTCGTAATATTTCTTTCCAAAACGTATAGTTTTGTTTGTTTTGTTTTGTTTTACGGTTTATCAACCTCAATGGGTTATTTAATACCAACAAGACTTTTATTACTGGTAATATTGCCGGTAATTATGTATTGCTGTTGATAATTTTTCTTCAAAAAATTATTGCTGGTAATAATTTTACAAAGCGTTCCTGGTATTCAAATCCATTTTTACAATTTCATACCGTTTTGACCCGAATTTGGTGTTAACTACTTGAGGTGGTAGCACCTATTAGGGCAGAGTGAATCTTGGAACATCAGCAATTAAAGGTGGTTCCACACTCCTCAAAAAATCTCCTTGCTGTTGGACGTAGTTTATCGTCTTACGCAGAACGTGGATTTAGTTTATCGTCATACCCAGGACGGATGTTCAGTTCGTAAAAATGCTGCTGGCAAAGCCATAAAACCTATTTATTTTCCCCGAGCTTTAGATAGACTGAGAACTCTAAATTTAGTTTTCAATGAGAAGTTCAGTTTGCACTAATGCCCTTCCAAATGGAATAAATCCACATCCTCTCTCCCCTAAGCATGGGTTAAATAGTAGGGTAGATTGGGGTCTGTGGCGTTAAATCAACCAGTCTAGAAGGAGGGCAGATATGAATTTACAGCTCCGGAGGAGGCAACTGGAAACCATCCCATTATTTCTGCAAAAATATGATAGCAACATACAGATAATTAAGACAAAAGATACACCCTCATGCAAATTAATATAAAAAATAATAATTCCGTTATTAATAACTTTTTCTTCGTATTTTTTCAATGAAACATGATCGAGTGCACATGTTAGTACTTCGTATGTCCATTCCACGAAGTCGTTACTTGCAGATGTACCACAGATTCTCAATTGTAGTACTTGATTTGATCAATGGTAATGCTTGCCAGTGTGTTCCTGCAGTGTTACAATTTTTGTACGCTTCCATACACAGCCAATGGCTCTAAGACACCTAATCGACAGTCTAGACAATAGAATCTGCGCATGATAAAAATATTATGCAATCACGAATGACGCAATATTTTTCAAGGCCAAAAAAATCCATTATACACCCCGAAAACGGATTCATTTTAATGCACACCACTGCAAATGACCTAAGCTGAGTTAAAAATAGAAATCTATTCCAACCTGTTACTCCATGTGTCTAAAACCAATTGTATGGTGAAAGAAAGGAAATTAGTGGTTGTTTTAATTAATTTGCACAAGGGTGTACATGAGAAGCCGTGATCGTCTCATAGGCTAAAATGGCCAGTCATTCAAAAATCATTTTATTTTCTGTTGGTTTATCTTCAAAATCCAGCGTATATCTACTTGAGAGCAAATCAAACACATTTTGGATTTACTAGATTGACAAGAAAAAATCCATTTTGTAAAATGTTCCATGTTTAAATTACAGAATCTGTTGCACGTTTTCATTTTCTCCCCCACCCCCACTACTTTAATTACATTTTTGCAAAAACGTTCCTTCGCCTCTCTTTCTCTCTCTCTTTCTCTCTCTCTCTTTCTCTATCCCTCTCTTTCTCTATCTCTTTCTCTTTCTCCCTCTCTCTCTTTAATTTTTGATTTCACATTTAAATAATTTGTTTCTCCGACTTGTTTACTCTTTATGCATCGCTTTTAAAAATCTTGAACTTTTCGGTATTAACCACGGCCATTCTCGCCCTCCGCCTTCTCTTGTTGGCTCACGCACCATGTTACGCCCCCCGCCCCCGTTTTCCTCTCAAACATTTCTTTTCAGCTTTTCATTCTTCTTTCTTTCGTATTCTCCTCTTTCCTTACGACTTATCGTTTACGATTTTTTCATGCTTTTCTTCATTTTCTATCTTTCAAAGCACCTGCCGTTTTCCCGACATTTTTCATGAAAATAAGAATGGAGAATGTTTTCCACGAAATCAAAATTTGGTTACACACCTGTTTTATCGCATAGTCATTGTCTATAGGTTTGCTTATATGCTTATAATCGGATTCTTTCTTTCTTTCATTCTTTCTTTCTTTCATATCTTTTATTTCTTTGCGTATTCATTTCTATAAAATAAGTTAATTCTTCAGTACGTATTGTGATGTAGTTTGTATTATTAGAATGCAATTATTTCACACAGAAAGTCACGTCTATCTTTTTTTTATCAATCTTCAAAAGAAATTTCTCTTTATATTTATTATAGCCTGTTTTAATATACGTATACATTTCCATATGGTCTCCATTATCCTTTGTTCGATTTAACGCTTCAAAATATTCATGTTTCTGGTGTATCTTGATGAAGTCCTCATTATATTCTGACTATATTTCCACTAGCGTGACGCTATCTCAAATTAAATTTTATTTCTGAATACAAATCAAGCAACTTTGTAAATAATTATACTTATTGTAACCTAGACTTCTTCAACTACATCACATATCAGTATCATTGCCTTTTCTTATAACTTCTTTACTGTTGTCTATATTAACAATAAAGAATATGAAGATGATATCTATATTAACTTTATGGAATATTAAGATGGTATCTCTATTAAATTTATAGAACATGAAGATGTTATCTCTATTAACTTTATGGAATATGAAGATGTTATCTATATTAACAATAAGGAATATGAAGATGATATCTATATTAACTTTATGGAATATGAAGATGATATCTATATTAACTTTATGGAATATGAACATGTTATCTATATTAATTTTATGGAATATGAAGATGATATCTATATTAACTTTATGGAATATGAAGATGCTATCTATATTAACTTTATGGAATATGAACATGTTATCTATATTAATTTTATGGAATATGAAGATGATATCTATATTAACTTTATGGAATATGAAGATGTTATCTATATTAACTTTATGGAATATGAAGATTACGTTTTGGATTGTAACCGAAAAAGGGAAAATATGACACTAAAATCCGAAAGTGTATTTGAGTAGAAATATATACTTACAAACAACTAAACAATGAATAAAGGGAGAGAAAAATGTCGTTGAAAAGAAGAAAACAATACAATAGCGAAGATTCTTGAATTGCTATATCAAAAATACGAAATTTATCTAAATCAAAAATTCTTCTAGAATGTTTTCAATTTGAATCTTGCACAATGGAAAGCTGAACAAAGAAAGGAAAAGCTGGGCATTGTTAAAAAAAAATGGAAACTTGTCGAACTTAAAAGTGACAATTGTGTTTATAAAGCAAAGATGGAATTGTCCAGAACACTCATACAAAGTTGGAGGGGTGAGTGATGTTATCGATAGCTGTACGGAATAACTAAATCAGAGAGACAAGTTCTAATTAATGGCACATTTGTTGCATTCATTTGCGTGCAAGTACTCGAGATTTATCACTCGAAAATGCAGCAATTGTTGCATTTACGCGCAAGTACTCTTGTCAATAGTATGAGTCCATCTCCCCTAAGTTATGGGTTAAATAGTAGGACTTCTATCAGGTAAATGAATTGTTTTTCTCAAAAGTGTTAATACAATATTTATTTTGACAAAATAAAAATAATTCTTTTTATAAGCCGCAGTATGTTTCGGCCTTAAATGACCTACAAAGTGTTGATGAGCCGTAAAAAAATCAAATAGAGTCAGTCCAATCTGACCAAAACGCAGTACTCTTGTAAACGGAATGAAAGAATTGAAATCAAAACTATACTATTCGATTTCATTCATTCATTCATTCATTCTTTCTTTTTTCTTCCCTTCTTTCTTTCTTTCTTTCTTTCTTCTTCTTCTTCTTCTTCTTCTTCTTCTTCTTCTTCTTCTTCTTCTTCTTCTCTTTGTGCCATATCCCTTTAGGATATATGCGATCAAGACTCTCTGCAATTATGTAGTTCTTATCAAATTTCATCCATTTTTTTTAATCTCAGTTAAACGCTAATCTGCAACCCAAACTCTCTAGATAGGTTATGCATTGTTTTTCTCTGTCCCTCTTGCTTTAAATCTGCCTTGTGGGTACCAAATCTTCCAAGTTCTCTTTTCTCATTTCATGCCTTAGAAATTACAATTGTCTCATCTTGATGGTAACTATAAGTGTCTCTTTTGTTTTCAATTTCGCTAAAACTTGGTCGTTGTTCAAATGTTCAGTCTAAGGTATTCTCCGCATCCCTCTGTAGAATAACATTTCTTTCACTTTATGTTTCTGTGCAGATATTTACAACGTACCCTGTCATATAGGCGGATCGATATTACATACCAGTTCAATATTCTTTTCTGTGTTTCTAACGAAATTATCTTGTTTTCCATTGCTTAGAATGTAAAAGGCATCTTTCGTTATCCCAATACGACTTCTGATTTTGATGTTGCACTTTTTATCCTGTTTTATATAACACTTCTCTGATATTCATATTGTTGTACTTGTTTGATTTGGTATTTCCAATTTGTTGGGTTGTTTCTTTTGCTGACAACCATTAAATCTGTCTTCTGGCAATTGAGTTTTAATCTTTTCTTTTCACTTTCCCTCTGTAGGAGTTCTTGACAGAGATTTAGTTCTATGGACGTTTCCTAAGAATATAATAGAATGCACATATAAACTATGATAAGGTTTTAAAGAAAGATTAAACTTTATTTTATTATTTACACCAGGGGTCGGAACCGTTTGCTTAATATGTACCGACTTAGAGTATTAAAAGCATTCAGTGTGCCAACAGCCTACATATTTTTATGCAAGTCAAGGTCAGTATACGGTAATTCCCCATGCATAATACGCATTTCTTCTACAAAAAAAAAAACAATCTTAAAAAATTGCCGTAAAATAAAATAAGAATTAGCATAAAACAAAATTAGAATAATATTTTTCTATGTCTAAAACCATTTTTTAAAGTGTAGTAAACGCTGGCTGTAATAAAATTAGACAGGTAGAGTTTATAGGATTTGATTACCAAACGAGGGTTGCATATTAAGCATGTCCTCAAGGACAGATGGCACAGTGGATAAAGGCGTTGGTTAGTTCCAGTGACAGACCCAAAGAACGTGAGTTCAATACCTGATTAAGGCAGTGGAGAACTTTCAGAGGGAAAATTAGCAGGAGATAACTGACATCCATCAAACATGGCACGTGGAACGAGAACAGTCTACCCCAGTGATCTAAATAAAGGGTTCAGTTCGAAATTTCAACCACCTGACGAAGGCCGGAGCGTACAACGGCCGAAACGTTGTGACAAATATGGCGACAAAGATGAGGACAATAGTCTGACTAATGTAAATACTGTAAGCATGAGTAGAAGCATTTTTACACATGTTCAGCACAATTTTAGGTGTGCGTATTATGGATGAAGGCGTGTTATACATGAGAAATTACGGTATCTGTTATACAATATATTTTATAGTAATATATATATATATATATATATATATATATATATATATATATATATCTTAGTATATATTAAAACTGAAACACCTAAATGTCTTCTTTGCGTTGTAGTAGCTATTGGTTCGTGATGTCATTTGCGCCTTTTGCCATTGGAAATTGCTACATGTGACCCGCGTGCCTGTCACAGCTTATGTCTTCGTGGCTTTACTGCTTTGCATGGGGGTAATACCGATTCGATAAACACTGAAAGGAAATATACTTGGGCCTAAATTGTTTGAAACACAAGTCCCAGACCGTACCAACTGGCGGTGTTCCATCCCCATCGAAAGCAACAACTAAAAAATACCATCAGAAGAGAAAAGAAGGAAAAGAAAAGACAAGAGAGAAAGGTTCAACAAAATCAATCTCGTCCAACACCAACATTTCGATGTAGTCCATTAGAATGTCTGACGCTCAGCTTCTCGAGAGCAACTCTCTGCGGCTGCTAGGTCTCACGTTGACGCTGACCTGAGATGGAATAAATACACTGAGTCAATTGCTTCGTCCACCGCAAGGAAAGTTGACTCCCTGTGCCGCGCCAGGAAATTTTTCTCCCCGGAATCGATCCTCCAGATCTACAAATCAACAATTCCCTCTTGCATGGAGTATTGTTGCCATATATGGTCTGGAGCCCCTTCTGTTCGCCTCGGGGTTCTTGATAGGCTCCAGAGACGGATATGCAATATAATTGGCCCTGCTCTGGCATCTCGTCTACAGTCACTTTCTCACAGACGCGCCGTCGCCTCTCTCTGTCTGTTTTACAAATAATTTCATAACAATTGCTCCCAGGAGCTGCATTCGCTGGTTCCCAGACTTCATGAGTTCAAGCGCCCTACGAGGCTGGCATCCCGCTCTCACCGTTTCACTGTCGATACTCCTAAATGTAGCCGTCTCTTCTACTCCAATAGCTTCATGTATCGCACCTCTCGCCTGTGGAACTCCCTTCCCTATTCCAGTTTCCCTGAGTGCTATAATCAACAGCTATTCAAATGTAATGTCAATCGACATTTCCAGTTGCTTTGATCTATCCACTACCCTTGTCCTCATCCTTTCTTCTATCACTCCTATCTGATCTTGCTCCAAATTTTCTGTAACCACCTGCGTCCTAGTGGCTTCCCGCCTTGCTTGGGGTTAAAGTTAAAAAAAACGTCAATGCTATCGACACTTACATGCAAGGATTGATCTATTTAGTCATCAAGGAAGCAGTCAGCAAATAAAAAAAAATAAGTTTAATTTTTGCATACGAGAAAATACCTCGAAATAGTGATAACTATGTTTACATTGATTTAATTCTTATCCACATTCATTAACCGATAAATTCTAAATATTTAAGAGTTTACTTGCTGTCTCTTCTCATTGTTTACATTGTTTCATAATACCCACCCACGGAGTAAACGAGAGCTAAAAGGAAATATATTGTTATTTACATTCCTTTCTGTTTTAATTCGTTCATACGAAGTTCATGTTCTTCAATCCCAGGATTTCTTCTCAAAATTATGAGAAAAACGACAGGGAGAATTAAAAAAAAAATGCATGGAAATGTATTGTGAAGGAGGAGTTATTAAATGGGATTTTGATAAAAAAAAAATAATACATGATTGATTAAACCTTCGAAAATGATTAAAATATCGGGAAAACTTTAATGAGACACACGTCTTCCCCTGGCATGATTTGGAGTGATTATATTGAATCAGTTGCTAAACCTTTCTTAAAAGATCTTGTACTGAAAGTGTATTGAACGGCGACACTTCTAGGTCATTTCACATTAATATGGGTGCTCTCCATCACTCTATCTTTGAACCTTTGCTATTTCTTATTTTCATCAAAGACCCGCAAAATGTAATCATTTCCTACTCGTTATTTAAGCAACTATTTTGTAACACAAGCGAAAATGGCTTTCCTCCTGAATGAAAACTCGGACGTGTCTTACGTGTAAAATATTCCCAAAAAGAAAATGGTGACTTTACGAAGAAAGTCCAAATGGCAACTGTTCACGAAAATGACCTCCAATCTGTTATTAAATGGGACAAGAAATGGCTGCTAAGTTTTAACGCTTCCAAAACGAAACTGCTACATTTTAAATCACGGAGAGAATCCGATTTGCCTTCTATCAGTATGGCTGATGCTAACCTCCAGGAAACCAACTAATTTCGCTTTCGCTTTCTTGGTTTTCATGTTTTCCGTAGATATGAAAACCAATAATTGTATTGAATCAGTTACTCTGCTACTACGAAATTTCGTTCACTCTATTGGGCTAGACAATTTTTCTCGTCAAAATTATATTTATAAATCTATCCTTCGTTGCATATTTCTGCCCTAACTGGCCTGTAGCTTCTGATATATATATATATATATATATATATATATATATATATATATATATATATATATATATATATAGTATGTTGTGTAGGATCCACCTTATTTGCATAGTGGAGTACCGACCATATAAATATGGTTGGTACCGGGGAAGAGAGGAGAGGAATCAAGAGATTCAACCAGAGACTCTGCCCGACTGCGACTCAGTCAACACATTCTCCAGGAACGGTCTTGCCAGGAATATACAAAAGACTATATGTAAATATAGTGTACACTTTCTTGTTTCAATACATTTTGTTCTAAGTACATTTTGTATTGCATTATTATTCCATGCATTAGTTAAGTTTCAACAAATATATATATATATATATATATATATATATATATATATATATATATATCATATGTCGAGATTCTTGATAGAATCCAAAGAAGAATCTGTAATGTTATCGGTTCTATCGTCATAAAGTTTCTCTGTCCATTTTTATGTAAATATTTTCATGGTACTTGTTATTATGAGTTTTCTCTTTGGTACCTAGACTTTATAAATTTAAGCACAGTATTAATTTAGCAGCAAGGTCTCATCATTTTACAACAGAAATGGCTAGATGTAACCGTAAGTTCTATGCTAATAGATTCTTCTCTCGCATTTTTCGCTTTTGGAAGGTTTCTGGTCTCTTTCTTTAGAGTTAAATATGATTTTCAAAAGTGTAAATTCTAATCGTTAACTTTTATCGTCTTGTTTTTTTTTATTGGTATTTCATTTATAATAGTTTTCTTTTTCTCATATTCCTTCACGATTCACCTTGAGTTTTAGTGGCTTTTATTGCCTTGTTTGAGGAGAAATTATTAAAAAGATTTTGTTATATTTTGCTTGTTTCTTAGTCTAACCACTACAACTTCGGAAAATTGTAACCAAAATGCCCGCGTCGAAAGTGTTTGTCCGTTTTAGTGTAAAGTCACAGATTTTAAACGATTTTATCTGCAAAAGAATGTTGCTTGAATATGCGTAAAATATACTCATTACCTTTCATTTATTAAATTCATCATTACCAGCTTTAATCTTTTGAGCCCTGCGTTCCTGATCAATTTTGACCCTTCTGCCTGGGCTCCTGAGCCATGGAGCCCAGGCAGAAGGGTTCAAATGTCATACTCGTATTCCAATAATTCATCAAGTATATCTTTTCTCTCATGTTTTGTCCCTGATTGCTTCCCTGGCGGTCTAGGTAGAGATTGTGCATCATGGTCAAGCCGATCTTTTGTTATCCAAAACACATGCACAAAACACAATGAAAAGGCGCGGACAATTTTTTTTATTATCTCTACCACTGTTCAACCGGTGACTGGGCATTACATCATTTTTCTCTACCACCGGTATATCGGCGGTCAAGGCTCAAAGGTTTAAGTACCACAAACTGGGTACAAAATATCAATTTTCGATATAACTTACCTATAAAGGAATGATGATGTAAACCTAACTTTCTATGTTTTTGGGTGCTGAACTCATATTTGCGAGGGAAATGCCCCATCCAAAAATATAATAAGTTAAATACAAAATTAAGCTCTTTTAATGGAAACCAAACTAATTTTAACCTCTATATTTCAAATTGGAGAAGTTCTGCTTTAAACTTTCACTTCACTACAAATTACATCCGTACAAGTTCATAATTGAGCTCAAAATCATTGAGATAGTTCGTAAATGTTCGCCTGGCTCTGTTGTGCGAAACTACTATGAGGTATTAGGTAGGTCTAAGATTGGTAAAACGACAAATAAAATGACTTAGCACTGTAAATCTCTGTTAACTTTCTTCTCTGATACGTTGTAAATGAAACACGATTATGTAAACATGTATTGGAGCATTTAATATAATTATTCTGAATTTATTCCTACAAAACCGTAGATTATTTCCAATAAATACTCCGCTACTTCTTGCTTTCAAGCTTGTTGGAAGTCCTCCGAGTCTTTGAAAACTCTGGGGAAACATTTGAAACTTCAAATACAGACCCCCTTAGTCGCTTACCTCTTTTTGGGAACGTTCAAGAGGCAAAAATCAACGCCGAATTGGTTAAATATATTACTTCACACGGTTTCGTTTCTGTCCAGATATGTTGACCGCCATTACTGAATTTGCCTATAAAGCTATAGATAAGAACCACAAAGCTCTGGTCTTGGTTATCTCAAAAGCGTTCAACATGGTCTGCTATGCTAGCTTTCTCCATAAACTCGAGATACGGGGTTTATGGATGAATATTTGACTATCCAGTCGTACATAAAAAATCGAGTAATAAATGTCGTGTTGAACGGACTAATTCTAGTTGATTTGATGGTAATGCAGGGGAACCTCAGGGCCCTATCCTCGAGATTACACTGTTTCCTAACTTAATCAAAGACATTCCCTATGCCACCGCTTCAATCTACGTTTATGTTGTAGCATAGGTTTGAACGATAAAGTGTATGTCCCCATTCACATAAATACAGTAGTAAATACTGTATGTTGGTCTGCAGTTAGAGACTTGTCTCTAGCTGTGCTGGTCAAATTCTCTGCCTCCGGGCAGAGAGGATCCCAGACGAGGCTACGTTGAAGAGCAGAGTCTCGTCTCGGGAGTCAGCTACCTGATCCCGTTTTATACGAGGTCTACGGGGAATTTATGACCGAGCATACGGGCCCGGATACCCCACTTTAAATTCGGTCTTGTGCTACATCTGATAGCATGCGGAGGTTGGTAGATATCCTGCAGTTGGAGATTCATCTCCAGCTGTGCGAATCAAACTCTATGCCCCGGGCAAAGAGGATCTCCAAACGCGGCTATGTTGAAGGGAAGAATCTTGTCTCGGAAAACAGCTACCCGAAGCCGTTTTATACGGGGTCGATGGGGAATTTCTGGATACCCCACATTAAATTCGGCCTTGTGCAACATCTGACCGCGTGTGAGGCAGTTGGTAGATATCCTGCAGTTCGAGATTCATTGTGTAATTCACTTGACTCACTTCTAGCAGTTGACTACTACTTCTACGCGCCGCTGGCGAATCATATACGTGTTGTTCGTGACCTAAATATTATTGTTCATTACCAACCTTCGTGTGATTATTCTATTCAGTAACCTACCCTAGGTTACAACAGCATACAATATACAAAAGACGATTATATAAGAATTTGCAAATGTACCGCTTAGAAACGCTAACATGTAACGTAAACAGATCTTTCGTATTTGATGTGTAGAGCTATTGGTGCGTTAACACCAATCATTATTTCTTATAGTAGTATTAAATAACAACATTTAGGATAAAATACAATCTATATTCATTGATGTAATGGAATAACCTGGCACCCCCATGAATGATTACACTATAGGTAGTAAGTACCTATAATGTCAACTGTCTACAAGAGACTGGGAGGTAGAGAGAGCAGAGTGCGACAGAGAACGTTCCGACCTTCCAATTAGCGAAATTCACTAGTAGATTGACGTGTGTTTATAACAGTACCGTATTTCATATTGTACTTGTTGTGTACAGTAAATCTTTCTTCTAGTATCCAACTGGTGTTATGTATTTATTCCTTTAGCGTGGAATATAACAATTCCGACGAGGATTGTCGGAACATAACATTCATTATCATTGCGGTGTTAAATAACAGCATTTAGATTAATATGAAAACTTTAAGTAACATGCATTATACGGCATTTCTTTAGCGTGTTAAGCAACAAAACATTTAAGCTGCCATACAAGCTTCATTTCTCATTAAGGAATAATAAATATCAGATACCATATATTAATCAAAACCCTTCAAAATTGCCATGATCCTTACGATCTGATGAAAAGTGCTCGTGATAACAATTGGCATTTACGTTTTCATGAGGTATGTCCTAGGTGGTCGTCTTATAATACAGATATAAAATAATATCACGAAGATTTAATTTTGTAGCTTGTCCTATCTATAGGTCGCCTTATACGTGGAAATATACGGTGTATATAAAAAACAAAAAAACAATTTTGCTTTTTTCGACACCATTTATGTTTATTATAACATCGTTTCTCTTTTGGTTAGAGTCACTTCAGTTAAAGACATCTTTTTGTTGATATTTTCGTGCCATATTACCAAAGCTAAATTGGCGTGCGTGTTTTGAATAAAAAGGCCGATAGGAAGATATGCTGGTGGACTTGACTTCCACGTGTGACATCATGAAGTGTCCATAAATAATGTTGTGTCTTTTATGTTATTATCTCTTTGGTTTTTACCTGGATATATCATGAACCTTTCCGTGGTTTTTAACCGTTTTTTTTTTTTTATGCTTAACTCTCCAGTCATTAAAACTTCTTGCTTGGATTTCAAATTACTCGTGCCGATTGAATGGCCAGACCGGAAAACTTACATACATACTTTCTAATTATTTGTCGGTATTAGCGCGGGAAAAAATAACGTGCTTTTAGTAATGGTTGAATTAGTGCTTGTGAGAGCGGATATGTTCGAAAAGAAGACGTATTTTATGTGGGCTGTGAGAGTATAAAGAAAAATCAGGCGAAAAAAAATATTGAAAACGAAAAGGAAAGTAAAAGACAGAGAAAGAAAGAAAGCTGAAAAGTGTAGCGGAAGTAGTAAAAAAGAAAACGAAACAGAAAAAAAGATAAACGCAGAAATTTGATGAATTCCCCAAAAAATGCGAAAAAAAAAAGGAAACGTTTAAAAGAGTAAAAAAAAAGTAAAAAAAAAAAACAAAGACGTGAGTGTTTATACACAATCCCTGTATATCTGTTAATTGAACGCACACACACACAAACACACATATGATACAGTGCTTCGCAAAAATAAGTGGTACCCTAAGATAACATTTTTTTTCTTCCAGATAATCAACAAATCTTAATTAAACTATATATTCATTAAGAAGAAATTGATTAAATGAATTACACCTACTTTCAAACAGTTTTTATTTTTCTGGAATAAAAATATTAATAAAAAATTAAAAAGTAAGTGAATCATTTAGTATCTCTATTATTATTTTACATACTTGTCGGTGTATGTGTAAACATTTTGAGCTTGCGTTGAAATCAAAATGACACGTGTTTATTTTTTGTAAGCTGTGTATACTGTAGTCAAGTAATATAACTCATTGTGTATGATAAAAAGTGTGCAGTTTGGGAATAAATTTTAATAAATTCCAATATCGAAAGAACTTGAAGATTTTAAAAAAATTGCATAGTTGAAACTTATACTGATGCAGAAGGTGAAAAAAAAGTTCTCAAAACGAATTGGAGTTTCTATCCACACCTTGCGATAAATGTATTATAAATGGATGGCCTTTGGTATGACGACATCACAATAAAAAAGAACAATAACTGCGCGAGGAAACATCTAGTTCGGCAAACCTAGGCGATTCCTGCTGTGATTTCTGTGTTTCTCCAAGGCAAACTGGCCCTTGTCGGAATCAGTGTGCATCCATATATAGTGAAACAAAATCTGAACGATGCCAGACTTCATGGCAGAATATCTCGAGATAAAAAAACAAAACAAAAAACACTGCATACGAAAAAGCACAATTTCGGTTAACTATGTCAAAACCATATTAATAAGCTAGAGACATTTTGGCAAATGGTTTTATGACCAGATGTGACCAAAGTCGAGCATTTCGAAAGAAATGATTAGCAGTATGCCTGGTGAGCAGCTAATACAATTGTTGTACAGAGAAATATTTGGTGGCCATAGTTAAAGATGGCGAAGGCAGTATTATGATTTGGGGTGTTTCGCTGCAGCTGAAACAGGCAAAATAGTAAGCATTGATGACACAATGGAAACTGCACGATAAAAAGCAATTTTGAACGAAAATGTCTTGTCCTCGGTTTGAAAGTTTGGTCAGGTGTGAGGGATGGATCTTCTAATAGGATAATCATCCAAAACATCAAAGCAAATCCACAGGTGGGATAAATATAAATTTCAAGTCTTGGAATGGCTAAGTCAAAGTCCTGATCTAAGAATAATTGAGAATATGCGGTTAAAGTTAAGGCAAGATATGTTAGGAGCCCAGGTAATATCGAGACAAATTTGTGAGTTTTCCTAAGAAAAATGGTCGAAAATTGATGCTTACTACTACAAGCAACTTCTTTAAAGTTATAGAAAAACTGGGCGACGTCGTGACCTCAAAAGGAAGTGTCACTAACTATTGAAAAAAGGGTTCACTTCCTTTTGCATATCTTAATATTTAATTTTAATTTTATATTTTCATACCAGCTTGATAAAATATTTAAAAGTTGGTTATGATTCCTTTAATAAAATTTCTATTTAATGAATATATAATTTCATTAAGATATGTTGATTACCTGAAAAATAGAGGCAATTGTTTCCATATTGTCTCAGGGCTTTTGGCAACACTATATATATATATATATATATATATATATATATATATATATATTTTTTTTTTTTTTGAACAATAAAAAAAATATTAAAAAATTAAAATCTTCAGACACACTGGGTTGTAGATTAATATTCTTTCGATTTTTTTTATTATTATTTCATTTAGATTCTTCGACTAGTTTCGGCCGAAATGGCCATCATCGGGAGGAGAAATATTTCTGCTTACTAGTAGCAGTAAACTACAGAAATGAATGTCTTGCTGGAGAATATATATATATATATATATATATATATATATATATATATATATATATATAATTATATTTGATTACAAACAAGTAAACATGAAATTTAACTAACTATTATTTAATTTTATTCAATAAAACCACAACTAGCATCAATACCTCCCTATACATGATGTCAAAATCGGCTGCAATCTCTGATTAATTGGTCCTAAATTATGTCAGGCATTACTCAATCTTGTGCAGCTTTAAGAGTCTTTGGTGTCATGAGGCTGTTTATTAACTTCCTTCTTAACAACACTCCACACATAATAGTCTAGGGGATTGAGATCTGGAGAGTTACGAGGCCAAATGTTGGGTGTGATGTGGTCGTACAAATCGTCAGTCTTCCATTCTTTTGTTCGTAGAGCCTTGTGGGATAGAGCCGAGTCTTGCTGGAATATGTAAGGCCTGCCGTTGCATATGTTGTCAATCCAGGGCTTGACAACTGTTTGTAGAACCTCAATGTCAGCAGCATTTATTCTAAGACCCTGTGGAAAAAGTGTGGTTTTTTCAGACACATGCAGCTTTTTGGCAATTGACCTCATTGATTGACCCCTGTTTTCATCAATTGTCTGCTTGACTTCCTGTATAAATTCGGATGTTCTCACTTTATCAGAACGTGCAGAATGTTTTTTATGTTTTGATACAGACATTGAGGAACTGTCAGCGTCTTGTAACTCTTTTCGTATTTTGTGGACGAACGATCTTGCAACTACGAGGAAACGTGCAATATCCAAATCGCTATGATCAGCCTTTACACAACCACAGCATGCCTTTTCATTTCATTTGTTATCATAGGATTTGCTATTCTTGATTTCTGAAAAATAATAGTATTAGAAGTTAGTGGGAATCAGTATTAATCTTAAATCTGCATGTCATCAAATACGATCCGTACCATATATATATATATATATATATATATATATATATATATATATATATATATATATATATATATATATATATACTATTAACATCGTTAGGACTATTGTCCT
>CAHIKZ030000021.1:495000-517500 GCA_903632075.3 Acanthosepion pharaonis
CAAGAAGAGGAAAAATCAATTAAATGCAATGATGTGATTTACCAACTTCCGACTGGTTTTACGACGACTCAATATGTTTTCCTTTTAATTTGAAACTCATTTACTTAACACAACAGTTACTCTTCTCACGATCCGGATATAACATTATTTAATCAGATTTACAGACATTCTCAGTGTGTATGCATCTGCCCATCTTAAGCTTCAAACTTCAATATCAATCTGGGTTTTTTTTTTCCTGACGCACCCTGTTCTTAACTAATCTGTAGTTGTCTTGTTGATACCACCCTGGTTTTACCAATTCCTCTTCTACATCATTATTCTCAGATCAATCCCTGTTTTTACCTATTCCACTCATTTTCTGTCTGTTTACTCTGTCGTTGTTATCCATTATCACTAAGTCTCAAATGTTACAAGATGTACCCGGTTCATGCCTGCCGCTTTCTGTTCATAAATGTTTCGTTCATTTTTTTCGCCCATTTCACCCTTTTCTGGATTTCTCATCTACCCTAAACTATTCTTGCATATCAAACTCACCCATTCTAAAATTTGCATCCACCCTTTTCTTGTCTATTCCCCTTATCTATTTCCCTCTTCTCGTTACCCACTTCCTCTACCTATTCCACCCTGTCCATATGTATTCCACCCTTTTCATATGTATTACACCCGTTTCTTGTTCATTTCATTCCGGTTTTAACAATTCCACGCTGTTTTTTTTATATTTCCCCCTTTTTTTAAATTCTGTTATTTATTCTCTGTTCTCAATACTCTGTTTTAAAGTATTCTACCCTTTTTAGGGTGTCACACTATCTCATTCTATTCTGTCCTAGCCTGTTCCTACCAATTTGAAACTTTTCCCACCTTCCCACAGTAATTTTAAATAAATGGGACTCAGGCTGGGACCAAACTTTAGCTGTTCTTTAAAGCGTTTAATCTTAAGTTAATCAAATATATAATATAAAAAGCTCAGACATTAATATTCCATGATTATATTTTTTACATTCGAATCGTAATCAGGATCCAATTTATCAAACCTACAAATTCAAAAGGAAAACAAAAAATATAACTTCTGGTATAAAAAACAAAATTTTAGTGAGAGTGTATGTGTGGGAGTGGGAAACAAGTGTGAGAGAGAAATGTATGAAAGCTCTAGAGAGAGGGTGTAACAGAAGAAAGAAGAACAGGAAAAAGCCTTAAGATGAGGGTGGGGGATTAAAATTTAAAAGAGAGAAGATTTAAAGAGTTTTTAAAGAAGTTTTAAACAGCTGGAAGGACAAGATATATGTATGTATGTGTGTATCTAAGATCTATCATCTATTACAAATACTTAAAACAAATAACTTAATTATTACCAACAACACCAGCCCTCATAAATCACCCCAATGTAAAAATAATGTTATCTATGAATTCTCATGCCCCCCCCCCCCGGGAGATTGCACTTCCAACATTAATAATAAAAAAACACCATTAAATACTTACATTGTTCACACACACACACACACACACACACACACACACACACACACACACACACACACACACAAACAAACACACACACACACATACATACACTGCACTATCTCACAGATTAAACTTGCACCGAGAAAGCTGAATCTTGATATATTGTGTTTTTCAACGCCGAATGCCATACGCTATGTAACTTTCTTTACCTGTATATGAGTGTGGATGAAATGACTATTTTAACAAATCTCTCTTTCTCTTTGTTTCTCCTCTCCCTACCCCACACAAAGAATCTTATAATATAAGCTAATGCACAAGTACTTGTTTTCTTTTCAAGCAAAGGTCACTAAGCCTCACCCATCTTTCACGTATTGTACCCGGAACCTTTGCTAGACTCTCTTCAGTGGGCATATGTCGTTTCCAGTTGACATTTATTTGGTTTAATAATGTGTACTTTCATTCCTTTGTTCATTTTTGACATCCAGAAAGTAATCATTTGTTTCTGGCCACGACATGTATTTCTTTTTGTCAGTAGTTCAACAATGATCCCAGATATTTAAAAAAAATCACAAACATAATTTAGATTTCTCCTATTGAATGTTATAAGAATTCCTGAATTTTAATTTCATAAATATAGAGTTCAACTTTTGATTCAGCAAGTTCTAATGCGAGATTTTAACCTTTTATTATAAATTGTACATTTTATTAAAGAAATAAGCAAGTTATTTAATTTATTTACATGAATTATGACTAATTCTTCTTCAGAAAACTGCACGCAGTGAGATCCAATTTTTAGAGGTGATATTTTAACTTGATTCGGCTATACATGGTGAATAATGATAAAGATATCTTCGTTTACATCTTGAGGAAATATGGCCAAATTTGAATAAGCTATTTAATGAAGCGCTATTGTAAACGATACTGAATTATTATTGTTTAAATTTTCACAGCATAAACACACATGGTTCTCTACAAACTATTTTTATCATCGAATTTCCACAAACCTTTGGAGAAATGTAGTGTTTTGTAGGGTTTTCCCTTTGCTTTCTCCATGAGTTCGAATTCAGAGTTGTCCTTCTCCATAATTAGGTATCACCGTGAAGCTAGTGAGGTCAGTTTACCCTGCTGTATAACTGGTAACTGGGGTGGGGAAGTGGTGGATACATGAATTTCTGAAGAGCATTAATGCAGAAGTGAGTGAAATCGATGAGACTGGAAATTGAATTCGGTTGATTTTACATAGCAGTTCAGTACACTTTTTCTTTGTTTCTAATGAAAATTTCTTGTTTCTTCATACTTTGCTTAACTTTTGGAAGGCATCTTTTGTTATTCAACTGCACCTTTCGCATTCTGGTGCCATATATTCTATTCTCTGCTAAAATATTTCCCAGATATTTAAATTTTCTTACTCCCTTGAATTTGCTATCTGTAATTTGTAGTTCTCGTCTTGAGCATTTTTTCTTGCTGAAAATTATATATTTCATATTCTGACAGTTGATGTTTAGCCCATTCTTCTTGTTTTCTTTTACTACCTTGTCCTTGAGGCCTTGCCGTGTTCCTTGTGTGACTGACCATCAATCTCGTAGGGTATCCTTTTTTATGGGCACCCAAATATCGAAAATTTCATGTGTTGTGTTATTTCAGCCTTCAGATTAATTAGAAAATTACCAAATCCGTTTCTTTTGAAATATGGTAGTGAATACTGGACAATCTACTCACAGATGTAGAAGAGATTTGAATCAACAGAAATGTGTTTCTACAGAAGGATGCTGAGAATACAATGGACAGACTATTTTAGAAATGACGAAATTTTAGGAGAAAATGGAAACAAAGTACACTTATATTTAACAACAGAAAGAGAAAGTTAAAATTTCTAGTGCACATAATGCGGAAAGTGGGCTTGGAAAATTTGATACTCACAGGACAGATTGAAGACAAGATGGACAGAGGAACACAAAGCTTAAGTTACCTAGTGAGCTTGAGTAAATGGATGAGGGAAGAAGGTTTAGGAAAATATCAATATATAAAGTACATCACCTGAAAAATAGTAGATCTCATTACTTAGTACAATTCGTACTGAAAAGAAATGATATTTATATCAATATATAAAGTACAATTTATTAAGAACAAAAAAATAACCGGAAATTGTGGAGCGCCATGATAGCCCACGTTCTGAAGGGACACGACACAGAAAAGAAGTATTTTGCTTACATTATCACGGATAGTAAATCTTTCTCACATAAAAATTGGCTTTAATTCATTTACATGTCACTGTGAATCTAGTTACCTTGTATGTACCTCTCAGAGAACATGGAGTCGGATCAAGCGGCATGCTTCACTTTGAATAGAGAATGTGCTGTGGCCTGTTTAGGGGCCAGAAAGAAAAACACGGAAGACGAAGGTAGGTTGAAAAAGTATATTGAAGATATATACAAAACAATAGTGTTAGTAATAAGTAGATAGAAGTGTACGTCCGAACAGTAGGTTAGCACTGCGTCTGCCGATATTTAACAGTGCCCCCATGAAGTATGTATGTAGCACAAGGCCGAATTTAATGTGGGTTTCTCCGAGCCCGTAGGCTCAGCCAAAAATATTCCCTTAGAACCCGCATAAGTTCGGGATCTGTTACCTCCCCGGACGAAAATTTGCCTTTCGGAAAAAACTTCGTCCGGGTTCCTCTCTGCATAAGACAGAGAGTTCGACAGTTTAACAGGCTAACGGTAAGTTATCACTACGTCAGCCGACATTTAACAGACCCCCCTACGTTAAATGTATGTGGCACAAGGCCAAGTTTAATGTGGGTTTCTCCGAGCTCTTAGGCTCGGCCAAAAATATTCCCTTAGAACCCGCATAAGCGGGTTCGGGATCTGTTACCTCCCTGGACGAAAATTTGCCTTTCGGAAAAAACTTCGTCCGGGTTCCTCTCTGCTTAAGACAGAGAGTTCGACAGTTGAACAGGCTAATGGTAGGTTAGCACGATGTCTACCTCCTCAACCGACTCTCGCAGTTAGTATTTATGAGAAGAGGAAGAGTTCATTTTGCTATAGGAGGGTTTACCACAACAGAATGTTACACTTAGAAGATTCTATTTTCAGCGAATGGGTAGAATCTAATTGAAAATCCCATTAATGTTAACGCTTTGTCAATCAACTGTTTTAAAGTTTCTAAGTGTTGCCTTGTCATCATTTGTAGACCAATTTTTTGTATTTCTTGACAACAGCCATTTCTTTTTAAGCTAGTGTATTTCTCTTTTCGCTTAAATTACCTGGCATTACTTAAGTTGGGCTACTATACGCTTAAAACACTATTTTATCTGAGAAGCAAGATCATTTAGAGTGTTTTTCTAGGTTTTTGTCAGTAATGTCACTTTATTGTTTATAATTTTAAGTTTTTGACGGCTGATGTAAAATGAATTAACAGCTTTTTTTTCACAAGGTCATTATTGCGAATTGAAATTGAATAAATATTGGCGTGTTTGGAGCAAGATAGGCTGACAGAACGATTTTTTCTATAAGTACTTTCTGAATTAATGGTTTTTCTTCTCTTACGCGGTTGCCATCTAAAACGAGCGAGCTCAGTCTGCTCTGCTATTTAACCCATAGCTGGGGAAGATTGCTTATGACTTTTCCGTGGGTATTATTGCGAAGCCAATGGAAGGTAATCGATTGCAAATTGCACTAAAATAGTTGATTTCAAAATCTGCTAAACAGATCTGATGTATTGGATTGAAGTGCGCTCTTTAATGGGATTCGTTTACGATAGCAGTAAACAAGGGAGAACTAGTGTAAATATATAGTTTAGCCTTGTAGTTAGTGAATTCTTGAAGTTCATACTTCGCAGAAGTTTAAATATCTGGCAAGTGATTTAGGATGGAAAGCTAACACCGAATCCGCATTAGAATAGCAAATTATTCATTCCAAAAATAAGCTAAGAAATAAAGAAAATATTGTTAAACTGTTATATAATATCAATCTTCCGAATTCTGGACAATTTCCTCTATGATGAAGAGACGCTTGGAGGAAGCAGAAGTGTTATTCAGTGGATGCTAAGAAGGATTGTGTGTATTTTCTAGGCGTATTTTCTAGGAGCATTTTCTAGTTATATTTTCTGGGCGTCGTTTCCAGGCGTATTTTCTAGGTCCATTTTCTAGGCATATTTTCTGGGCGTATTTTCTAGGCGTATTTTCTAGGTGCATTAAGTGGGCGTATTTTATAGGTGCATTAACTGGGCATATTTTCTTGGCGTATTTTCGAAGCGTATTTTCTAGGTGCATTTTCTAGGCGTATTTTTTAAGTGCATTAACTGGCCGTATTTTCTAGGTGCATTAACTGGGCATATTTTCTAGGTGCATTTTGGTAGCGTATTTTCTAGGCGTATTTCCTAGGTGTATTTTCTGGGTGTATTTCGAGGTGCATTTTCTAGGCGTATTTTCTTGTAATTTTTAAGTGTATTTTTAGGTGTATTTTCTAGGTGATGGTGCGTCTTCAATATATAGACAACAACGATAAAGAAGCATAAAAAAACCTGATGTTTTTGAAACGGACGCTTATTTGTTTTATGTTTACTGCACTGAAACAAAAATATCTCTTGAGTACGTGCGTTTTCCTTTATGATACAGTAATAATTCCTGCAGAATAAAGATATGAACGGGTAAAGATCGTCGAGCTCAGGTCAGCCATGCACTGAGTTGCAATGGCCGAATCTCTACTTCATAAGTAGGAAAACACGCCTGAGTGATCTCGTCGGAAAGTGGAGCGAGTTCAGTCGTCAGTGGACAGGGAAACCTAACATTCACCAGTGAGAACGCTATTACCATATGGTTCACATCTGGAAGCCAAGAGGATAAAGAGGAAGATTCTGTCTTTTCCGGAAGTGGGCTCATAGCATCACCCATGTGACCAGAAACCCTTTCCGGTTTATTTAACTTCGATACATTCTTAGGAAAATCTCGTAAGTTATGATGTGGGAAAATTTCAAAGGCCTTAATCTGATTTTTCTTACAGAAAGTTTCCTTCAACAAAGCGTTTTGTCATGATTGAAAAACTTAATAATCGATTGGTGAAAGTGCAGACGAATATGGAGTTTAATATTTATTTACTAAGCGTAATTTAGATGTGGCACAGAGCCAAAACTACTGGGTAACCAGTGCGGTTCGAATTCACTATTAAGTGGTAATTGTTCTGGCAAAACAAGCTTGCTAACCATTACACCATGTAGGAGTTCACAGGCCGAATTCTAAAATATATCCTGGGTTTTTCTTGCTGTTCACGGCCTGGCATTGTTATAGAAAAGGAAAACATATTCGTATTGACGGGAAAGTCGTACTTTTCTACCAAATTCTACAGACACCTTGCAGTTACTCACGTAAATATATGTACTTAGTTTACATTACGTTGAGAGAAACTTTAATGAATCTGCAATGTTTTTAGTGCTGACCTGATATCTCGGCTTCAGTCTTTTTCCAACAATCGTAGCGTAGCTTCCATGTGACTTTTCTATAAATATTTATATGGTAATTATTCTGGGGACATTTCTTCTTTATTTTTTTTTACGATTTTAAAGGCATTACTAGAATGGTGGCAAGATTTCATCATTTTACAACAGAAATGGCTAGAGGCAACCGGAAGTTCTATGGTAACGGCTAATTTTCTCGCACTTCAGACATATGGGGAAATTCTCCGGCTTTTCAGTCAACAATTATCTTCAGAAATTTAAATGCAATATCTATTTTTTGTCTTTCTTTTATCATTCTTTTATTGTTTGCTCTCCTTAATAATACCTCCTTTTTTTATATATATTATTTCACACCCATCCACACCTTTAGTCGTAGTGACTTTATTGGGGTGAAAAATATTTAAAAAAAGATTAAAAAATAATTACAATGGACCTTTGGATTTTATTGCCACGTTTTTCATTTTTCGCAAAACCAAATATCAGATGATATCATTACAACAGGTTTCCATAAATGGTAATTATGATTTAACCATTGTTTATTTCTCTGGCGTATATATTTTGTTTTTTTTTATAAATAAAAAAATATCTTGTATTAAAACTAGGCTCACCTAAAACACCATATTATCAACTCTTTTACTGAGAAAACGTATGCAACATGAATACTTAACCCCATCAATTAAACAATTGTGAAACAATGACTTGCGTAATTAATTCTAACATTAATAAGAATAGCTGGCCACTCGTATTCGAGGATACCCTTTTACTAGGGCAGCTAGCCAATCCTTATTGCAGACTCTCGGTCAGGCACATTTGAGTTTGTTCAACACCCATTGAGCCCTGTGGTTTATACTGCAACTATGCTGAGCAAACCTTAGTTACAGTTTCTGAGAGAGAGTGTGTTACCTAGAATGATCAACAATCTGAACAACACCAGCTCACCCAAACAACTATAGAGGTCCCCTAAAGTGTTTTGTCTACTCACAAGGGCGATACTTCCCAAAGGTACAGCATGTTCGGATTGTCCCCCTCCAGACCGATAACATCAGGAAGTCTCCTTCCTGACAAATCAACCATGGTGAGATTTAAACCCGGGTGTCATGGTCAGAAATATAATTCTAACATTATGCACATATATAATGGTTATTTCATTTGTATTGGTTCAATAATTGTGAAAAGAACAATACATAAAATGTAGCAGGAATAGGCAATGAAAGAAAAGATGTTCGGGGAGGAAAAGAAATGCCAAAAAATTTAAAGGAAGTCGAAAAGAACTTCCGAAATAGCGACGTCTCTGTTTCAAAGAAACGTCGCTAAAAAAAAAAGCAGAATTAATACCTGAGAACATCTGCGCTTCCAGGTGTTACCCACATGTGAATATTTTTTTTTATTTTTACGATGCTGTGTTGCCCACGAATTAGCTATTTCTCGCGTTATAAATATATATGACAACAGAGACTCTGTTTAGCTCAGAATTTTCTAGATTAATAGTAAAATCATCTAAAGATAAAACATATGACGTATTGTTAGATTGATAAATGGATTAATTGATTATATCTTTTTTAAACTTTCAGTAATTTGATATATGATTTCTGAACCATTATCGCATTCCATTCAAGTTCATTTTTCTAGAAAGTACCTATTTCTCTCAGTTTAATATTTCTTTAACATTTTTCACCAGCAGGTTGTGTCTTCGATTGTCAACACGTTCAAAAGTCAAATACTTATTTTCTTATAACCCTGTCCCCTACTTGAAAGAAATACTGCTTCGTTATTATTTGTTTCACAGAGACAAGCTGGAAACATCGTTGTATAAAGAAGGGAATAAAAGATATTTTAAAAAATTATAACTATATTCTGTTCATGAAAAAGGACATTTGTTAAGAGATATTAATCTAAACTTTCCTAATTTTCAAATTACAGTATCATGATTGGATAAAGAATGTTAAATGAATGGTATGTTAAAAATGTTGCGAAATTTAAATCGTGTTCCATGTAGACAAAAAGATTTCGTTTCTTAACGGAAAAAAACTTCTTACTCGTATCGTTGAAAGCGCTGGGTGTAAGTCAAGCCAAATACCTATCTAAGTAAAGTGCTTTTGAATGCTGAAAACGCTAAACCACAGCGTTTATATTTGTTTACTTTTTCTTAGCTTGAGAAATTACTGAGTCACAATAAATGCAATCATTGATATTAAATGGATTGTTTCAGTAACTATTTAAATATTAAAACAATGTCTCTGATATTACGCTTTACATATCGTAAAGAGTTAATAACAATAATTTCCTTCAAATTAAACACTCACTCACACACGCACACAAACACCTCCCCACACATATGTCATTTCTCAGCTGACAATGTACCTCATAAAACCCTCGAGCGCTTAGCCTTGGACCTGGTAGAATGGAGATCAACGTATTTTAGTGGACTCAGCAGTTCTCAATCTGTTTGTCTGAATCGTCTTCAAGAAGTGAGAGCAGTATCTAAAAGGTCAGCCAATCTAACAGTGATCACATCCAACAATCCTCACTGTTGTTTCATATGCGGCCTCTTTTGTAAATTACTAGCGGGTCTTAAGTACCACTTATGATTATCGCACAAAATTTCATAACTGAAGCAATTGGTTAAGTTGTCAGATCCTCATACGTCGAAACCGACAGGAGAGTCCATTATATATATATATATATATATATATATATATATATATATATATATATATAATATTATAAGGGTTCATACGATTATAATTTATTTCTTTAGGACCGGGATTTTGGTCCTAATTCATCAGATCTCCATTTTCATACAAAAATATTGGTGATTAATTTTTCCAGGTTTAAAAATCTCAAGTATTATTATTTTTTTAATTTTAAAATTAAAAATTGACGAAAATAAATGTAATGCAGGTCTAAAAATCTTTTTTTTAAAGTGTGTTATTATTAAGAGTTTTGGAGCGTGCAGTGTCGCAACACTAGTGTTTTATTTTGAATTTTACATTTAATTTCGTCTCAGAAGTTACCTGAAATTATCAGAAATCTAAAAATAATATCCAAGCCTGAAAATGATGAAAGGATTCATCGAAAGTACTTGCAAATGGACTGAAAATCTAATCTATATTACAATCTTTAAAAACAAATTTCGCGCCATTCAACGACTGGTTAGTAAGTTAATGTTTTATTAAATCTGTTAACGAAGTGAATTCGCCATTAATTACATTAACATTACTGATTTATTCTTTGTATGAGTACTTCATTATAAGATTAATTATACTGCACCATTTTTATATATATATATATATATATATATATATATATATATATATATATATATATATGCGTGTGTGTGTGTGTCCAGTGGGATAAAAATATAGTTTTATGGCATGTTATTTTTTAACTCATAAACATTCAGCGGAAAAATAGAGAAATGGTCAGATTGTTGATATGGCTACTTTCAAGAGAGAAATTGATACACATCCCATCATTGAAATTCAACATTGAAGTGCGTAGCTATGTAAACAACAACACACATATACATACATATGTCAAGTCCCATACTGTCCACATATATGTTTATGTTTGTGTGAACCACGGTGGGCGAGCGCGTGTGTATGTGTGCCTGCGTACCTCAGCTAGATGTCGCGGCTGAGTGTGAATCTTAATGGCAGCTTTTGCATATATATATATATATATATATATATATATATATATAATTTTTAAAAGTTAAATTGAGATAGAGAACCATGTGGCTATGTCATGACTATTTTCGCATTTAACTGGGGCTAGAGAATATTCCTGTTTTCTGCAGAATAAATAGCACTGATTCCTATTTTTCTGAAATTCACTCTGATTGATTGATTATAATCCCTTACTCAGGCGTACAAATTTTCGAACCAAAAATTGATGAGCACCAGATTTCGTTGTAAACAGTTGAGTGTGTCATAATTCAGTGAACGTGGCTCATGACAGAAGTCTTCAAATGTTCAAGACAGCAAAAGGTGTTGAGTGCCAAACATTCAGTTTTATTGGACCATAGTAGCTATTCCAAATCTATCACTATATAAAGATTAAATTTATGTGTGTATATTCTTGGGGTTTTCCACTTTGTTGGAATGGGGAAGATAATGTGACTTCAAAAAACAAAAAAAAATACGATAATAAGAATAATAATGATGATGGTAATGTTAAAATATACAAGAATTATACATGAGGCTATGTGTATATAAATATATTATGGTTTAGTAAGTCGCCAGGTGCACAAGAAATTGCATTTGAGCGTGTGTTGGTTTATGAGGGATGACAGCCTTTAATAATAATAATAATAATAATAATAATAATAATAATAATAATAATAAATTGGACGAAAAAGTTGGGTGTGCGTGTATGTACATGATTGTGTGTGTGTGTCTGTGTTTGTGTGTCCGTGTGTGCCTGTGCTGTGGATAGCCCTTGGAGAATCTACCTTGTTAGAGTTGGTTCAGACGTGGTTTGTATTTTTGAATAAATATACAGGGTGTCCATAAAGTTAGTGTGCACTTTAAAAAAATTATAGCTTTATTTGTATTTGCGATAGAAATAATTTGTAAAAAGGATTAGAAAGAAGTAAAGCTATATTTTCTTTTACGGTTTTATTGAAATTTTATTTAAGTTTCCACATGTCCTCCATCATTAGCAAATCAAAGGGTAATACGATTTCGCAGTTCACGGAAAACATTTGCCAGCTGATTTATAGTAATGCTTGAAATCCTATTAGTTATTTTAACTATACTTAAAACTAGGTGCATTAAATTTTACAACATTTTTTACGGATTATTTCTATCGCAAATAGAAATAACGTTATTAATTTTTTAAAGTGCACACAAACTTTATGGACACCCTGTATTAAATATAAATCTTTATTTGAAATATTTTACATGCAGGCACTTCAATCTTTGTACTTTGTGTTAACATTAATAGGAACTGAAAAAACATTATTCAGGTAAGAAAATCAGGTACTGAAAATTGTAATTAAAAATAGGAAAATTTGCGCTGGGTACTATATACCCATGGTTAGTGTTCTAGGGTTAAGAGCCTGGTTTCTTTTTTTATGTATCAATTACTTTAAGGATGTAGTCGATCATAGCTCTCCACATCTTCTTGTATCTCTAAGTTATTTTTGGACGTTTAACATCTATTTGTTCTTGTTAAGTAGAGACTAATTGAAAGAAAATGAGAATAAAGGGGAATAAAAACGAAAGAGAAGGTGGTGAATAAGAGAAAGAAAATATTTGCCAACTGATTTACATTAATGCATGAAATCACATTAGTTATTTTAGCTATACTTAAAACTAGGTACATTAAACTTTATAACATTTTCTATAGATTATTTCTATCGCAAATAGAAATAAAGTTATAAATTTTTTAAAGTGCACACGAACTTTATGGACACCCTGCATTTTCTGTATTCATGTTTGATCCGCGTTACTTTCTGGGCAAAGATAAAGTGGGAAGATTTGGTGAACTTGTTTGTTGCACATAGGTCTAAACGACTACTGTTTGGTAACTATCTTTTGGTGGCGAATCGTATTTATTGGCGATCAATTGTCACTTTATTTCTCAGGGCAGTACCGCCTTAATTGTGGAGAAATGATTAAAAGAAATAATTTTAAGATAAACCATTTTCTGTTTTTGATGTTAAATCAGTTTGTCAGAAAATCAAAATTCTCAAATCTAGTTAAATTTTCAGGACTGATAGAAGATTCATTACTTAATTTTACTTTTTGGAAGTGTGTAAAGTCAGGAGCATGATTATACCAGTATTCTTCTTTCTGCAATGTGCTCACAAAAAAACAGGCAATTTTAGGTTTACTTTATGATGATAAAAATTTACTAATATATGAAAACATATATATTTTACTGTATGAATTAAGAGAATTTTAGGTTTACTATTGATGACAAAAATTAATTAACATATAAAAATATTAACTATATATTTTACTATATGAATGAACCAAATACATTAAGTAACATATAAAATTTTTAACTATTTTTTGTTCCAGAACGCCGCAGTTGTCAAATTTTCACCGCAAGGTGATTGTTCCCTTTAACAAGGAACATCCAACTTGACTGAAAAGATACTAAGAAATTTTGCCAGAGTTCTTTAGTTTGAACATCACTCCTAACATTTGTGGTTTTATTGTTTTAAGCTACCAAATTTCTATCCTTTGTTTTTGTTTCAAAAAACTGTAACAAAAATTCGAACAAGTAAATAAATTGTAGCATATTTCTTGGTTTTTGTGGGGCACCCTGTAGTTACATGTGTTATCCATTTTTGTTGTTACTGTTGTTAAAGGTCATCAAATAATACTGTTGTTTTGTTATTACGTTTTCAGATTCTTAAAAGACTGCTTCCGGAATCATTTTTTACTGCTTATCACCCCATTGCAGCTTGTGGTGAAATGATTAAAAACATCTGAGAACAAACATTTTTTCCTTTTTGATCCTAAATCAGTTTTTTAGTTCCATTATTTACTTTTTTTCTTTTTGGTTGTGCGTAAAGTGATTATATTGTTAGTTTCCCTTCTCGCTAAATGTGCTATTCGTTTTTGTTGTTGCTACTATTGTAAGTCTTCAAAGAATACTGATGTTTTGTTATTAGGTAAAGGTTTTGATACCGTCAAAAGACTGTTTACTTATTCGTTTTTTACGGCTTATCACCCCATTTTTCGGTTATTTAAAGTCAGAAAATATTTTTAGACTTTCAGAATATTTTTCGTGCTTTACTAATAAAAGTGTTATTAATTAACTGAAACCTATATACAGTGGTGGTGTGACAAATAATCATACACAAGAAATTTTTAATTTATTGTATTTCCAACTAATAATTAACTGTGCAGAGATGCATAATAACTAAATATACATAGAAAACAGAAAAAAAATGAATTAACAGAAATAAATCCTAATTATTCATTTAAATGGACGTAAAACGCATTTGTACAATACAAATTTCAGATTTTAAAACTTTAAATTACTTTAATACTCTTGATTATTCAACTGGAATATTCTCGAATGTTCCAATAATGTTAGTTATTTTTAGCCTTAAACCTACAAGCGATAAAGAATTGGAAAATTCTCAAAACTAACAGATTGTTAAGCTCTAGAAAGAAGGTAAATGGTACCGGAAATCTCAGACAACCTTAATATTCCATATACTACCATTAGTTAATTCATTGCAAGGTATAAAAACTGAAAAAATGTTGCAAACCAAAGAAAAACTGGTGCTCCAAGGAAGATTTCTTCAAGATTTTCGAGGAATGTAATGCGCCAAATTAAACAAAATTAAATGGTTACTCGTCAAGAGTTGCAGGATGAATTGCTTTCATCATGAATTTGTGTCGCTAAACAATAAAATTCATAGGAACAATCTAAAGTAACGCTCCACTCGGAAAACTCCACTGTTATTAAAAAGACACAGAGATGTCAGGTTGAATCTTGTTCGTGAACATAAAAATAATGGAAAATTGTATTGGGGAAAGAGTATTATGGACAGACAAAGTCAAAATTGAGTTGTTTGGGTGTAATTCTAGAAATTATGTCTAGAGGAAAGATGACAATGCCTTAGAAAAAGAACATAGTTCCAACAGTGAAATTTAATGGTGGCAGGATCATGGTTTCGGGGTGTTTTTCTGCAAAGGGTACTCACAACACATGGTAGAATGAATGCTGCATCATATCAAAATATTTTGGAAGCAAAATTTAATGATTTCTGTTGAAAATCTTGAACTTCCTCCGGATTGGATCTTCCCACAATATAATTATCCTAAGCACACTTGCAGAATGCAGGAATAAATGGTTTGTTGAAAATAATGTAAATATCCTGAAATGGCCAAATCACATCGAGAATATGTGGCGTTATTTGAAAATCCAAATCCATTCGAGAGCTTCAAAAATTATCCTAGATCTGAAGACAATATACATAGGAAAATGGAACAAAATATCAACTACAATATGCAAACTATTACGTGAAAACTATAAGAAGAGGTTTGTTGCTGTAGAAGTGAATGAGGGCTATTCAACAAAGTATTATGAAGATTATGAATTCTTTTTTGCATTATACGAATACGTTTTTCACCCATTAAAATGTATAAATGGAATTTATTTCTATTATACCAATTTGTTTTTTTTTGTTTTCTATGCATATTTAATTATTATAAATCTATGTATGATTAATTATATGAAAATGATGTTTATTCATTAGATGTATGTACACCGAGTGTAACAGCGAAATTGTACAAATGTTAGATTAAGGTTTGAACCGTTTTATCTTAGAAATGATTAAAGATATTTTACTGGAATTACCCCGAGGTTTTTGTAACAGTATTAGTCTCAACTTTGAACAATAAGAATGTATTTATCTCTAATTTGAAATAATGATCCCTCTTGCTGTTGTTATCTCCTGATCAATTTTTCTGCTCTCTACTGTTCTCACTTTTATAAATTTTATTCACCGTTCTCGTGATGGTTATTGAAAGGACTTTGAGGATGGAAGCCAGGGAATGAATGCTGGACACTTATCCCATGGACACTTTGAACAATTTTGTTGTTATATATTTTATATATATATATATATATATATATATATATATATATATATATATATATATATATATATAAAGTGAACATTGAAGTCAACATTTAGATGCAACCGTCAGACCACGAAGTGGACTGACGATTGCAACTAGTATGAAAGAGCTCGTTGCCTCTAAGTGTTGACTTCAATGTTCACTTTTATAATTACACACGCATTTTCTCTGATATTGACCACACCTTAAGAGTATATTTCTTCATATATATATATATATATATATATATATATATATATATATATATATATATATATGTATGTATATATATATAGTGTCGACAGTTATCAGCGAGTTGCACTCCATTAATGGCATCCATATGAAAGTCTGGATTTGTTGAGGCAATCTAAGGAGAGATTTCAGGTCAATAGTCCGGTTTTATAGTATCTTATTGTGTTAGACCCTGTATAGGGATAGGCTCGGCCAGGTTAAACACCCAAGGCATGAGACATGATGTGAATACCAAGAAACCATTCGCAGTGACCTATGCTTACAGCTTCGACAGATGGAGGAGAATGGTGGATAGGTCATCACGTTTGCGCCCCCAAAACAACTTCCAGCGCGAAAGTTGTAAGGTGAAGGAGAAATAAGCTGCTTTTAGGAAAAAAAGTGCATCTGGTTCAGTCAATACAGTGTTCAATTCCTTCTCTCCTACACTAAGTTTATCACAATTAATGAAGGGCTCAAAGTATTTGATGTGATTATAATTGATTTGATTCGAATTTCACATCATAGTTTCTGTTTTGCAAAGGTTATTTTCTTTCTTTATTTATTGATTTATCCCAATCAAGTTGATAACGCCACTAAGAAGGAAGCGGCAACTGGAATTAGATGAGATGGAAAAGACGTTGAAAGGAACTGGAAACCCCAAAATAGTATAACTTTTAGAATTTAGACGGAGACTTTAGAAGTATACAGTTGAAATAATAGAAAGAACTGGCTAAACAGTCCTAAACAGGAAACATAGCGTAAACCTATAATCCACTTCAAAATGACTGAGGAGGAGAGTAAACCGGACGATAGCTGAACATATCTACTCTCATGGTAGAAACAAATAAACTGTAAACGATTCAGTTTTTAGGTAGAGCCTTTAGAAGAAAAAACACAGTTGAAACGTAATTTAAAAGGAACCAAAAACCCAATACTAAATGGGTAACAAGTGGTAAACCCCTACTCTTGTTCAAAAGACCCGGGAGGTGTGTGAACCGGGCTATAGGCGAATCTATCTATTCCTATTATATGTGTAACCCAAGGAATGTTTAGTGTCACTTCACTCGCCTATGTAGAGAAGATGCTTAACTAATCCATTCCTGTTAAATCATACTCTACTTCTTGATGCTGTTTGTGAAAATGCTGATTTTTTTTGTTTAGTATACTATTTAGAACAATTATGTACATTTACTTCATCAGCAGAGGTCTGTTTTCATCCTATACACTGGCTTCTATAGCACTGTTTTCTAATATTCATTTGAGATATGGATTTCAATATTCTATGCCCATTTCTTCATGCCTTTCCTTGTACATATATAAAGCATAATTTCAGAAAAGATTGTTGCTTGAATTTCCTTCTTGTAATATGGACGAGGTATGAAAGCGTTCGTTTTGTGGCCTTGATCAGCCATATGGATTTGTTGAACGATATAGTTACACTTTCAAGTACTCGTAGAATTAGAACTTAGATGTTGGGTAAGCAGTTCTTAGGAAATAGCAGTCTAATTGTTTTCGCATTTGGAATTTGTTTGATGACAAAGAAAAGAATTCCATAAAATCTGCATATTATTTCCCTTATTCTATTTGTTGTGGTAGGATCCACCTAATTTGCATAGTGGAGTACCGACCATATAAATATGGTTGGTACCGGGAAGAGAAGGAAAGGAATCTAGAGATTCAATCCAGAGACTCTGCCCGACTGCGACTAAGTCAACACATTCTCCAGGAACGGTCTTCCCAAGAATATACAAAAGACTATATGTAAATATTGTGTACCTTTTTTGTTTCAATACATTTTGTTCTAAGTACATTTTGTGTTGTATTATTATTCCATGCATTAGTCAAGTTTCAACACTATTGTATCAGCGAAATTCTATGCTCGGCAATGGCTGCATAATACGCGTAAAGAAAATTGTACATTATTAAATTTTAAAATCAATAACTTGCACCAACGAAAAAGGTTTCACTCTAAGCGAACCATGATTCGTGCATGAGCCACTCATGGCAGAGTTGACAAAGTTTCTCCCTCAAATAAAACGTATTTCGGAAGCAGGTGTTTCACCGAACAGTCAAACTCCACACCACAGTACAGGATAGCGCAGCTCCAGGAGAAACGGAGTTTAAGTATAGTTTGTTTTCGTTGCTTCTTCGTTCGTTCTTGTTTGTGATAAAAAAATAAATCTTTTGTAATTACTTACGTGTTGCAAAAGGTTCCACACCTGCATTAGTTTATACATTACATCGAGATAGTTACATTTTGATTATTTTTATTACTTACCGATGCAGCTGATTGAAGAAATCTAACTCAGCGTGTTACTGCATGATCTTCCAGAATACATTTCTTCTTGGTTAAATATCTTCGTAACATTAAATTCGACAGTTTTTCTTTGTTTATATAGATAATACAGTGATTTCACCGTATCAGCACTTTCTGCTAACTGCGTAGAAACTCAGAAATAAGCAAATCATTTTGTACTTTCATAACGGTCCCAAAGGGCAAAGATACTGATGCTAGCTATTTGAATAAGCTAAAAAATACCGTCAAGTTCTTCCCTAAGTCAAAATATGCCACATGGCTGATGCTAACCTTTAGAATATTGATATATCGCGCCTTCTCGGGCTAACATTTTCCCTTAGCATAATGTTGAAAGATTGAATTAATTCCTAGTCATGCTGCTAGGAAAGTTGGTTCGTGTCGTGTTAGAAAATTTTTCTCTCTAGAATGTATCTTACATACTTATAACTCTAACATTCATTCATACACTCAATATTGCTGCCATATTTGATTTGTTATTGGTCCTAACCTTGCACCTCGCCTTCAGTCGCTCTCCCATGTAGTTTTGCAGAGCCTTTTCTTTAAATACTTTCATGGTAATCTTTCTTATGAACATTCTCTATGGTACCTAAACATTATGAATTTAAGCGCAGTTCTAAATTGGGGCAAGATCTCAAAATGTTACATTTGAAATGTATTAAATCTAACCGTAAATTCTATTGTACAGATTTTTTTATATCACGCGTTTCGCTGGTGAAACTCTTTTCCAGCTTCTAGCTTCCCAGTAAAGTTTGATCTTCAAAACTTTAAATGCAATGTCAATCGTTATCTTCTTTCTTCTTAATTCTTCTTCCCTATCCGTAAGAATAGTTTTCTTCTTTTCCACATTCTCTCTACCACTAAGTAATGACTCGCGTCTTAGTCTTGCTTCTCAGTAAACTTTGAACTTCAAAAATTTAAATGCAATGTCAGTCGTCAGTTACTGTCTTCTTAATTCTTCTTATCTATCCGTAAGAATGGTTTTCGTTTTTTTTTTCACATACTCTCTACCACTAAGTAATGACTTGCGTCTTAGTCTTGCTTTCCAGTAAACTTTGATCTTCAAAAATTTAAATGCAATGTGAATTGTTAGCTTCTTAACTCTTGTTCTCTCTCCGTAAGAATAATTTTATTTTTTTCACATACTCTCTAACACTAAGTAATCACTTATGTCTCACTGGTCCCTCGCTTGAAGTGAAATGATTAAATGATTTGCTATGATCTATGGATATATTACATTTTCTTGAATTGAAACACATAACGTTTATTAGTTCATATTTTAATTAATATAATAACAAAATAAAAGACTGAAAGTTTATGCAATATTGGTCCTTCCATATGTCAGGTAATGCTTGAAGGTAACAGAAAAGTGATTCAACAAAATGATGCTGATAATACCATGAACTGAGCCTATGAGTATCGACGACGTCTTAAGGAAACTGGAATAAAAATGATGCTTAAACTTAATTGAAATTTTAAGAAACAAAGAGAAAAGACGGTTTGGAAAATTTTCACCCACAATGCATATGATAGTTAAGAAGGTAAAAGGAAAACGGAGTGTAAACTATCTAACGAGCATATGCAAATAGATATCATAAGAGGGAGAGGGAAGGATAGTGAAAAAGCAAAACTTTTTAAGAGATACCGAGAAAAGGAAGTTGTGAAGAGCCATGATCGACCGCGTCCAGAATGGATATGGGACATAATAGTAGTAGATTTTATTATTATTTATGATAACATCTTTCACATCATGCAACTAGTTTAAAAATATCTTCATATAGATAACATTTATTTAAAGTTAAAATTTATCTACAATTAATAAAATATATTTTCTTCCATTTTTCATGAAACACGCTCTTGAGTTTTTAAAATTCCTTTCGCCCCAGGCAAGGCGATAATGCTACTAAGACGGAAAATTTTACTTGATGTGAAAGTGAATGAGAAGACTTTAGTGGGAAGAAAGGGCGCTAAAATAACAGCATGGTGGAAGGCATAAAAAGGCGATTGGCGTTGCATTTAAAATTTTAAAGATAGTTTGCGACAGGAAACCAAGGAACCAGTAGAGATTTTCACAGGTGAGAAGTGCGAGAGAAGAAAGTATTAAAATAAAAGTTGCCTCTGATCAAGGTATTTCAATTTTAAAACAATGAGACGCAGTTACCAACCTAACTACGTGCGGCCGAAGTACCAAGAAGGGGATCTCCTTAGAATAGATGGCATGAAAATATTCATAGAAAAGATAGAGGGAAGCCACGTCAGGGTGGTGGGAATGTATTCTATAGTTAATAGACTCTCCCACCTAATATAAGTAGGAGTAGTAAGAGAAACGAGGGTCAGTCGATGTCGGACAACAGTCGAACTCTCTGCCTTCGGGCCGAGAGGAACCCGGACGAGGCTATGCCTAAGGGCAGAGTTTCGTCCAGGGAGGTAGACAGACCCGATCCCGTTTATGCAGGGTCTACGGGGATTTTTTGGCCAAGGCTCGGGAACCCCACATTAAATTCGGCCTTGTGCCACATGTGTCTGCGTGGGGCAGTTACTAAATAGCGTCGATGTTGGACGACAGTAGTCGACAGTTAGTCGAATACGAAAGTAGTCAGCGACCACAACAAGATTACTCTGCGTAGAACCTATTATATCAAGTTCCTAACGTTTTGTACGTCGAACCTATTTTAGGACCGATTTAGTACAAATACAAGCCTCCACTGCGAAATAACTCCACAACAGAAAGTGACCCAAGCCGATATACCAGGTCATGACCAATAATATTACAGATCGTTCTTTTGATTTTCTCGATAATCTCGAGGTATATAGCTCGAGGGGACACAAGATCAGACATGACGGCAGCATACATAGACGAACAATAGATTTATAAACATACCACATAGATTTTGAAGAATTGCCTCTTAGTGACACAGTGAAATAACCTCTTGCGTCTTAGTGACTTTACTGCCTTGCTTGGGGTAAACTTGATTTGAAAACAGGCAACACACTGAGAAAAAGGTATACATATATATCAGATTAGAACTATGGTAATGCGACAGTCAGTCCATTGGCGCCTTCGTTATTCTGTCAAATTTGAAAGAACGGAATTAGACTATTTTTTTTATATTTGATACACCAATTACGATATAACAGTATAAGTTTTTAACACAGTTACATTTCTGCTAGATCCCCTATAATCTCAAACAGAGATATCAGTGTCTGCGCAAATCCCTGTATATAAGTATATAAACAAACGAAAACAGATACATGAATACACACACATATAGGTATATACACTTATATTTACGCGTCTTAATTAAATATAAAATATTCACACACACACATATGTTTCGGTGTTTGTGAGTCTGCAAATGGATTTATATCTGGTATGTTCGAAGACAATATATAAGTCACAACTATTCTTCACGTGTGCAAAAAGCTACTGTCGATTTAATATAAGAAGCGAAAAATATATATGTATATCATTATCATGCCAATTTTCCAGCGAACATGAAATTCATATGTCTATGACTACATAAATATGAAAAAATACAGCACATTTATACTTACGCAATTTTCAATACATATTCGTAAATTGGTTTGAAAATAAGTTATACTGGCTTCTAATGATATAAGAATCTTTCCCACTCTCATCTATCTATATACATATATATCTATTTCAAACACTTCATAAATAAATATTTATTTCAAGGTGTTTATATCTATCTATCTATCTATCTATCTATCTATCTATCTATCTATCTGTTTCAAACTATTCAGAAATACGTATTTATTTTAAAGTGTTTATATCTATCTATCCGCGTCTTGGGTATGACGATAAACTACATCCGCGTCCTGGGTATGTCGATAAACTACGTCCAACAGCAATGACTCTGATAATATGTTTTTGAAAAAATATTACCAGCTATACTTTTTTTTGTTGAAAGAATAGTGTTGCCGGCTATACGTTTTTGAAAAAATAATATTACCAGCTATACGTTTTGGAAAAATATTACCAGCTCTACATTTTTGAGGGGAAAAAATATTAACAGAAATAGATTTTTCACAAAACAAAAATATTACCAAAAAAAAAAGAAAAGTTTTCGGCATTGAATGACCCATTGAGGTTGATGTGCAGTAAAACAAAACAAACCAAATCCATCAATGTATGTGTGTCAAAATGTTCGTAACTATATATTTATTTGAAATTGTTCCTATCTATCTATCTATCTATCTATCTATCTATCTATCTATCTATCTATCTATCTCAAAATGTTCGTAACTATATATTTATTTGAAATTGTTCCTATCTATCTATCTATCTATCTATCTATCTATCTATCTATCTATCTATCTATGTCAAAGTGTTCGTAACTATATATTTATTTGAAATTGTTCATATATCTATCTATCTATCTATCTATCTATCTATCTATCTATCTATCTATCTATGTCAAAATGTTCGTA
>CAHIKZ030000021.1:522500-535000 GCA_903632075.3 Acanthosepion pharaonis
ATATATAAATATTCAGAAATACGTTATTCCAAAAAAATTTCGCTTGATGAAGGAACAGAGCTTGATTTAACTCAATTTAATTCAAATAATTATATTGAATTTTTCGGCTCTTGTTTTGAAACATGAGACCTCTTATGTCACGAGTTGGAATCATATTTTTAAATAAATAATTATATATATATATATATATATATATAAATATATATATGAGTGTGTGTGTGTGTCTGTGTGTGTGTTTGTGTGTGTGTGTCTGTTCATATCTATCTCCATATCTAAGTCAGTTCATATCTATCTAAATCTGTTTGTATCTATTTATGTATGTAACTCTATGAATATCTATCTATCTATCTATCTATCTATCTATCTATCTATCTACGTACATACATACATAGCTACCTATCTAGATGTTCATATCTATCTATCTATCTATCTATCTATCTATCTATCTATCTATCTATCTAAATCTGTTCATATCTATCTATCTGATTCTTTTTCTTCCTATCTATCTCTCTATCTCCTTACTCGCATTTGTTAGCGGCTTTTATTTTCTAAGCAGACAGTACCTGGTGCTGTTGAATAAGCCGCAAATATAAACACTTTATTTCAAATTAGACACATATACTTGCTTTCAAACTGGCAGTTCATATTTTAGTACCTCGAGACCTCTACTACGTAAAACTGTGTAAATACATCTTTATATGTTTTATTATTTATTTCTAAAGGAGTCTATAAAGCTTAAGATAAGAATTGTGAATATCAGTCTGTTGCCTTAGATATTTCGAAGGGGTTTGATAAGGTTTGGCATGCTGACCTTCTTCACAACTTGAAGGCACATAGTGCGACTGGCTAAATGCTCAATTTGATTCATTATTCCTTATCAAATCGTGAAATCTTTCATGTATGGCTACATATCTAGATCTTTCTAAATTAATGCAGCTCACCCGAAAGCTCTATCTTTGAAGATAACTTGTTTCTAATATTCATCAACGACCTTTTCAATGTCATCAATTCACGATCTGGGATCGAAACTGATCACACAAGTATTAATAATGTCTTACTCTCATGTCTTGTTTGTTTCCATCAAATCATATTGGGAATGGATCTCGATAATGAACTTAAATGTGTTGTTAAGTGGGACAAGAAATGATTTGTTTATCGTATCGCCTCCAAGAGGAAACAGCTCTTTTTAACACTGCATTAGTCACAGGGGTGTTTTGTTACCCAACAATGTTAAAAGTAAACGCAATTCCTTGTTGGCAACTTGTTTATTTCGTTCGCTCCTACTACTTTCCTGTCCCAGGAAGGCTGTTTAGCACTTGTAGAGAAGTATTAATAGAAGGCGGACGCCGTTTTGTCTTCTTCAGGGTGTACTGTTACCCACATATATTATATATATATATATATATATATATATATATATATATATATATATATATATATATATGGTGGTCTCTCCCGTTGTATTCGATATATATGACACACACACACACACACACACACACACATATACACATATATATATATATATATATATATATATATATATATATATATATATGTATGTGACACTATTTAGCGGTCACGTGAAAATGAAAAGCGATAAATAATTAAAGCGAGAAGAAGCTGAAATAATTAAGGCGATAAGAAGCTATCACGAAAAGACATACTGAGCGATGTTATTTTTTTTTAACAAAGAAAAGTGCTAAAGGTTTTATTTTCCTTTGCGAATTTTTTTTCTCTCGCAGAAGATAGGAGATTCGTAAGATCTCGGATCTGTCGAATTAATTTATGTTAGGAGGCGGCGAATAAGTGATAGCCATCTGCCGATGGCAATAATGAAAATTTCAAATTGGGCAAGTTGCCCCTACGAAACAGAAACTGGGAGATAATTGTAATCAGGTCACGTACTGACCGAGAAAGGCATCATCTGAGGACCACTCCCAAGGAGAGAAGGAAAGGAAGGGAAAAGAGAAAGGAAAGGAATAAACCATTAACTATCCTTCGGAGATATCATTTGGTTTTGGGAAAAACACCTGTTTTATGTTCAGACTTATCCATGATAAGAGTTTGTTGCCTGGACAGACTGTGGCGACGGAAACACGTAGGCATTGAGGATACAAAGAGATTCACTGATCAACCCCGATGATTATTTGACGAAAATCTAGTTGACAAATTCCAGACAACATTCGGTTAAGATAGAGATTAGGGACCACACTACGAGTCGTGAGAGGTCTGCTCGGGGAAGAGAAGGGAAGAAAAAAAGAAGATAATTTTTTTTTCCTTTGAGCGAAATTTTTTAAACACCCACGCTGCTGGGCGTTCATTGGCTGAATGGTGGCGTGAGCGGTAGGCGAAAGTAAACTGTGAGAGAGAAGGGGAACCTGTTGACACCCTCTGAGGGGATTGGTGTGAGATACCACGTTGAGAAAGGAAGAATTTGGGAGGACGATACCCTTAAGAACCCCTCTAAAGCAAAAAGTAATGGATTTCCAAAAATGGAAAGTGATAAATTTTCCTGTCCGAAAACAAAGAAAATCCTTATTGTGGATTTAGATTTATCGAGGAACCACAAACCACGACAAGCCCACACCCGATTTTGGTCGGCGTCTATATAAGCAGAGTCACAGCGAGTAAGTCAGTCAGAGAGTCAGTCAGACAGAGTTGCAGTTAGTTGAAGCTGTTGAGCCCTGAGACCAGCCTCGCAGGAAGCTGACTGAAGATCCACGCATCCCGACTTCAACTTCTATCCAAAAACAATTTTTTTTTTTAGAACGACTTAGACTCACACCACCAGAACAAGTTTTACGAATATCGCCTGAAGATACAAAAAAAAAACAAAAAAAAAAAACAGTTTCTTGAAAAAACAACTTAAGATGTTAAGATTCGCCTAACAAACGCAAAGTGTCACGAATCCATATTAGCGGTTTGGGAGAAAGATACAGTCCTGTATTCAGAAACCAGAATATATTTGTTATTCTTTTTTTAACACATTTGAACTTTTCGAATTGTTACTTTATTTTCTTTTACATATACTTGTGTGGTGTTACCTTTGCTCGGATTCGGCTTGCATTGCGGCCCGGCGACTGATTGATTTCGTCTACCTAAGATCAAGTCACAACGTGGGTAGGTTAGACTAGAAATCAAAGCAGTTACCTCGGTAACCAGACGTTGGAGGCGAGCTGGGAACGACAAGGCTGATACCGAATCTAACCAGATTCCCATCCGAATCAGCAAAGGGTTAGAACGTCACATTTGGTGCCGCGACCAATACCAAGTCACATTGGTCGTCACAGGACAGGACGGCAACGGGGCAGACAGGCCGGGGTGACGTCACACACACACACACACACACACACACACACATATATATATATATATATATATATATATATATATATATATATATATGAGAGAAAATGTAGAACAAAGTGGGAACAACGCTTTTGTGTCATGCGCTTCGTCCTTCAGAACATCAACAGACCAAGTTTGTTATGTTCTTATGAAGTCCAAAACATATTTCTGTTTATACACTATTTTATATATATAATTTATTTAAGTAAATACTCTGTTTTTGTGGTTTTCTTTTTGACATTAAACAATGTTAATTACATTCACCTGCTTAAAGGTTCAAGTAAATTCATAGAAAATATTCTCTCTTTCCCAGGAATCGACGATGTAACCATAATTGGAACTGTCACTTGATCTGAGGTGCCATCCAGTCAAAAGAAGTGTTTGGTTCGATTCCTGTCAGAGAGGTATATATTCTACGAAAATTTTCGAACATTCATTCCAGTAAATATAATTAATGGTGTTTAACTAAAAAACGGAAGATTTAATTAAGTATATTATATCTATATAAATAACCTAGAAACAGAAAATATATTAAATAATTTTGGAACTTTATACATTTCATTATATATATATATATTCAGGGCGCAATTTTCGTCTATAAAGGCAAACACTAACAGATATATGTGTAGACCGAAGGATTCCGCCATTAATCACATTAACATTGGTATTTAAGCCTTAGTAAGAATTCTTCCTTTATGATATAAAGTATAAATATGCACACTCTAATATTGTTATACCTGACGTACCTATTCTATTATTAATAGACTCTCCTACACATAATAAGTAGTAATAGTAGTAGCGGTCGCCAGTTGGGCTCAGTGGTATTGAGCGAGTCAGTCGATATAGGACATTGAAGCACCAACCATCACAATTAGATTGCTGTGTCATTAACTCTTATTTCAAGTTCCTAACGTTTTGTACGTCGAACCTAATTTAGGACGACTTATTGAAATACAAGCCTCCACGGTGAAAACTCCTCTACAACATATATATATATATATATATATATATATATATATATATATATATATATATACATGCATGTTCATTAAAAAACGTCATCATTCTAAATAAATCTAATTGTTGACGATGTCTTAAGAACATAGAAGCTCTTTATATAAATGTATCAAGCCAAATTACCTTATTTAATAGCGGTAGTAACGTGCTGATGGTCTTTTAAAAGACAAGCCACTATGGACTCACAAAGAGATTTCCCTCATACAATTTAGAATTTCTACCACTTTCATACAATATGTCTTAGAAGGCAAACGCTGAAAACATGCATAAACGAAGGATTGCTGCTTAAATATACAACTATATATATATATATATATATATATATATATATATATATATATATATGATATTAATAATCTTATAAATATAAGCAGCTATACTCGGCCGACAAGGCCTTAGGTGTTTTAGCTTGTAAAATGAACAAACCAATACCGAAGGGAAAAAAATGGGTACAAAAGATAGAACTAAGAATATGTACTTCCATGAAAATAATCCTCTAGAATCTAAGTTCAGAGTCCAAAGAAAAAAAAATCCTCCGACACGAGTAAAGTAAAAATAACTAAGCAAAGTGCTCAATACACTAAGTAGAGCAAGCTAAGTAAGCTTAAAGAGCCAGACAAACCTACCTCGGTTTCATCTATGCTGATCGTCATATATATATATATATATATATATATATATATATATATATATATATATATATTAAAGAAGAAGAGGGTGCGCAAACGTTTTTGGTTGTAATGTGGATTAATTGAGAAAAAATATTATACTTTGTTTTTTACATAATTTCACGACACGTGTTTTCTGGTCTGGTCTCGCAACCGTCTTCAGGTGAAAGTGGAGATTTTTACATATTATTAAAAATAATTAATTTTTTTCTTCATGTTCAATGTGGAATATTCTCGATATGAGACATTCTGTTTGTGTGTTGGCAATCCGAATTTCTTTCTAGAATTGTCAATGAAGAGTTCTGCGTGAAGGGTCATAAAATAATTAAGGTTTGTCCAGCGAGTAGTTATCGGCATTTAATCTTTTAATGTTTTAGTGACCTCTATGTGCTCTTGGATCTGTTTCTATTTTGGCGTGTTCCTGTCAGCATGCGTGTATATATGCGTGCGTATATTTCCATTACGAGGAATTCGTAAACTTATTTGTACCTATACACGCATACACACACATTATCCCACACAAGTAGTCAGTACACACACATATACACACATATTTTCCCAAGCTACATGGAACCAGTACACACACATACACACACACACACATACATACACACACACACACACACACACAAATGCTTCTTAAGTTGTCAACATCCGCATATACATACATAAATGTATGTATGTGTACATACACATATATATATCTCTCCTCGTGTCTCCCTGTATATGAGTGTGCGTCCATGTATGTAGAGCGATCATTGTATTTGGTTTGGGCCCTGTGTGCATGGTTTTTTTTTTTTTTTTTTTTTTTTTTTGGGGTTGATCTATTCAGTTGGGTTTGAATTTGTCTATAAAGTTTTTTCCTGTATTTGTAGATACGAGTAATTGTCTGTTTGATATATCGGCATGATATTAAACTTAAGAACATTTACATTTGAAAATGTGTTTGTGATACAAAAAAGTTTTCTGTTGTCTGTCAATTTTATATTGCTTTCATAAAGGGAGACCCTGTTGTTCAGTTGTTGGCTGATGCCTATATATGACTTCTTACATTTTGTGCATTTAAGTGCATAAACTACATTTTTGGAGTTGCAGTTTAAGTTTTTGTTTATTGTGAATGTTTTTGGGTTTTTCAAAAGTGTAGGAGTTTCCTTCTATAATGATGTCACAAACTCCACATCTTTTTTTGTTGCATTTTGTGACTCCTGTATTTTTTGTGTTGACTAAATTTAGATGAGGTTAATATGTGTTTTAGGTTTCTAGATTGGCGTTTGCTCTTAATTATTTTGGTTGTTTTAGTATATTATTCAGTTTATTATTCTTGCTAAGTAAATCTAGATTTTTTGTGATTTCTGGGAATATTTCTGGGTTGTTTTTGTTGTACGTTGAAACATATGCTAGAGTTTGTTCGACGTTACGTTTCTTTTTATTTCTAAGTTGGTCTAGAGGAATTTCTTTCGCATGAGTTCAATACCTTTGTTTACTAGTAACGGGGTAGCCTCGTTTCTTGAGAGTTTTATGTAGTTCTTCTAAGCGGATTTTTCGGAGATGTTTATCAGTCACTATTGTACAAATTCTAATGCTGGGGAATAGGGATGGATTTTAGGCAGCTTTTTGGGTGATGGCTCTTGAAATGAACGTATTGTTGGGTGTCTGTGGGTTTGTGGTAGATATCTGTGATTATGTGGTTGTTTTTATTTCTAATGAGTATATCTAAAAATGGTAATTCGTTAAAATTATATTCTTGCGTGAATTTGATTTTTTGGGTCCAAGTTTTGAAGTAGTGTATGGAATTGGTTAATATCACCCCATGATGATTTCCAAAAGATGAAGCAATCATCTAGATATCTTTTCCAAGATTTAGTGAATTGGGTCTTTATATTTGTCCCATATATTTGTTCTATCTTTTCATAGAGGTTTTCTTCTAGGTAAGCTAATGTTAGGGTGGCATATGTTGGTGCATTTTTGTTCCCATCGCAGTACCTAGGGTTTGGATATAGTTTTTGTTGTCAAATTCAAAGGTGTTATTGTTTGGAATTAGGTCTATACTATCGATAATGAACTCTTTAGTGAATCTCGGATGTAGTATTTCTGGATGTTTTTTCAATCCAGAATGAGATCCTTTTTCCCTAGTTCATGGGGTATGTTACTGTATAGGCTACTGATGTCAAAAGTTGCCATAAGCGTTCCCGGATCTACCTTTTGTGGTATGCAGCTAAGGAAATGGATATCGTCTCTGATGTGGCTTTTAATTTGTTTAGTATATGGTTGCAATATTATGTCTATTAGGTTACTGAGTTTGCTAGTGGGACAGACTGGTCCTGCTACTATGGGTCTGAATGTAAGGTCACTGGGGTTTGGGATGCTAATGTATTCAGATTTTGTGTATGTATAGCTGCTTTTATTTCACTCGATTTATGAACTTTAGGTAGTCCGTAGAAATTACTTGTTTTTTGGTACAAAGTTTATTAGGAAATCCTTCTCTTTTTTGTTAATATTTTTATTATGTGTTGTGCAGAGTTTTGTCTTTTTTGTTATAATGTTTTTGTCTATGTTAGTGTCAATTACTTTGTAGCTGTTCCTATCCTCTAGTGTTTCTAGAATTTTTGTTTTATAGTATGTTCTGTCCATGATTACTATAGCGCTGCCTTTATCTGCTTTTTTTATAATTATGTTATTATTTTTTCGAATGTTCTCTAAGGCTAGTCTTTGTCTATATGTGAGATTGTCGAATGATTTGGATTTTTCCTGTAGGTCAAGGTTCCAGAGTTTTCAAAAAAATATATTTATCTCATTGGTATTGTTATTTTGTTTGGGAATAAATTGGATTTTTTTTTTACTATGTGTTGTGCAGAGTTTTGTAATTTTTGTTATAATGTTTTTGTCTAAAAAGCAATATAGTAGAGACAAAAAAGACATTAAGGAATTTGAACGCAAACTGAGACTAAGAGAAATATTTAACAATAGCGAAAGTAGTACAGATGAGTCACTAGTAAAAAACAAATCCAATCTAGCCTTAGAGAACATTCGAAAAAATAATAACATAATTATAAAAGAAGCAGATAAAGGCAGCGCTATAGTAATCATGGACAGAACATACTATAAAACAAAAATTCTAGAAACACTAGAGGATAGGAACAGCTACAAAGTAATTGACACTAACATAGACAAAAACATTATAACAAAAATTACAAAACTCTGCACAACACATAATAAAAATATTAACAAAAAAAGAGAAGGATTTCTAATAAACTTTGTACCAAAAACAAGTAATTTCTACGGACTACCTAAAGTTCATAAATCGAGTGAAATAAAAAGCAGCTATACATACACAAAAATCTGAATACATTAGCATCCCAAACCCCAGTGACCTTACATTCAGACCCATAGTAGCAGGACCAGTCTGTCCCACTAGCAAACTCAGTAACCTAATAGACATAATATTGCAACCATATACTAAACAAATTAAAAGCCACATCAGAGACGATATCCATTTCCTTAGCTGCATACCACAAAAGGTAGATCCGGGGAACGCTTAATTTAACTTTTGACATCAGTAGCCTATACAGTAACATACCCCATGAACTAGGGAAAAAGCGATCTCATTCTGGATTGAAAAACATCCAGAAATACTACATCCGAGATTCACTAAAGAGTTCATTATCGATAGTATAGACCTAATTCTAAACAATAACACCTTTGAATTTGACAACAAAACTATATCCAAACCCTAGGTACTAGGATGGGAACAAAAAATGGCACCAACATATGCCACCCTAACATTAGCTTACCTAGAAGAAAACCTCTATGAAAAGATAGAACAAATATATGGGACAAATATAAAGACCCAATTCACTAAATCTTGAAAAAGATATCTAGATGATTGCTTCATCTTTTGGAAATCATCATGGGGGATATTAACCAATTCCATACACTACTTCAAAACTTACACCAAAAAATCAAATTCACGCAAGAATATAATTTTAACGAATTACCATTTTTAGATATACTCATTAGAAATAAAAACAACACATAATCACAGATATCTACCACAAACCCACAGACACCCAACAATACGTTCATTTCAAGAGCCATCACCCAAAAAAGCTGCCTAAAATCCATCCCCTATTCCCTAGCACGTAGAATTTGTACAATAGTGACTGATAAACATCTCCGAAAAAATCCGCTTAGAAGAACTACATAAAACTCTCAAGAAACGAGGCTACCCTGCAACACTAGTAAACAAAGGTATTGAACTCCGAAAGAAATTCCTCTAGACCAACTTAGAAATAAAAAAGAAACGTAACGTCGAACAAAAATTTCTAGCATATGTTTCAACGTACAACAAAAACAACCCAGAAATATTCCCAGAAATCTTAAAAAATCTAGATTTACTTAGCAAGAATAATAAACCGAATAATATACTAAAAACAACCAAAATAATTAAGAGCAAACGCCAATCTAGAAACCTAAAACACATATTAACCTATATCTAAATTTAGTCAACACAAAATACAGGAGTCACAAATGCAATATAAAAAAAAGATGTGGAGTTTGTGACATCATTATAGAAGGAAACCCTACACTTTTAAAAACCAAAAAAAACATTCACAATAAACAAAAACTTAAACTGCAACTCCAAAATGTAGTTTATGCACTTAAATGCACAAAAATGTAAGAAGTCATATATAGGCATCAGCCAACAACTGAACAACAGGGTCTCCCTACACAAAAGCAATATAAAATTGACAGACAACAGAAAACTTTTTGTATACAACACATTTTCAAATGTAACTAGGGTAAGTTTAATATCATGCCGATATATCAAACAGACAATTACTCGTATCTACAAATACAGGAAAAAACTTTTATAGACAAATTCAAACCTGAACTGAATAGATTGTACTCCAAAAAAAAAAAAAAAAAAAAAAAAAACCATGCACACAGGGTGACCAAATACAATGATCGCTCACATACATGGACGCACACTCATATACATGGAGACACGAGAGAGATATATATATATTTGTACACATACATACATTTATGTATGTATATGGATGTTGACTTTTAAGAACAATGTGTGTGTGTGTGTGTGTGTGTGTATGTATGTGTGTGTGTGTATGTGTGTGTACTGGTTCCATTAAGTTTGGGAAATATGTGTGTATGTGTGTTAAAAATTGACTACTTTGGTGGGATTTTTTGTATGTGTGTGTATCGTATAGGTTTAAAATAAGTTTACGAATTCCTCGTAGTAGGAAATATACGCACGCATATATACACGCATTGACAGGAACACGCCAAAATAGAAACAGATCCAAGAGCACATAGAGGTCACTAAAACATTAAAAGATTAAATGCCGATAACTTTTCGCTGGACAAACCTTAATTTTTTTTTATGACCTTCACGCAGAACTCTTTATTGACAATTTAGAAAGAAAATTCGGATTGCCAACACACAAACAGAATGTCTAATATATCGAGAATATTCCACATTGAACATGAAGAAAAAATTAATTATTTTAATAATATGTAAAAATTCCATTTTCACCTGAAGATTGGTTGCGAGACCAGACCAGAAAACACGTGTCGTGAAATTATAAAACAAAGTATAATATTTTTCAATTAATCCATTACAAATTAAAAACGTTTGCGGCACCCCTCTAAATTTTTAATATACATATTTTTTCTCGTTGGAACCACTACAACATATTTTTTTTTATATATATATATATATATATAAAGAAAGAACAGTAAGATATAAAATCCGGTGTTTTTTTAGATATTTTTATTTTTACAAAATAGTGCTCAAAGTAAATTTATGAGTTTTAATTATTTAAATTAATTGATTTAAAATTTAATTTTTTTCGCTAAAAAAGTTTTGAATTTCATTTCAAAAAAATTGGGGTAAAAATTTTAAACATGGTTAAACTGAAAAAAAAAATATTTTAAATCAATTAATTTTTAGTTATATATATATATATATATATATATATATATATATATATATATATATATATATATTAGTTTATCTAAGTAAAATATTTTTTCTATACATGGAAATATATTTTGCCAATTTTTGCAAAATTTAATTTTTCCTTATAATTATATTTTGTGTTTCATCTATAATTTACTACATATGTTTATGCAGCAACTTTATTATAATTTTAATTTCATTGAATCGTTATATCTTCAGTACAAGTTTTGATTGTCGTGGATATTTTAACAGAGCTTACCTGTTATGTTGTTTACACCATAAGCATTTTTGTGTTGGGAACTATATATTTTCGGAAATACCCAGGTGGCAAATGCAGGGTTAATTCTATAAGAGGACCGTTTTACTTTCCATCAGCGTGGCAAAGGGTAACCTCCAGTAGCATGATTGTAGCCCCTTCTCGGCTTTTCGTTTACCGTTGACATGAAGTAGAACGGTTGTATTGAATCAGTTGCTTGGGCTGCTGCTCGGAATGTTGGTTTAATTTATTGCTTGCTACCTTTTCGTCCGTGCATCGAATATTGCTGCCGCTTCTGATTTGCTACACCTGCTATCTATCTCGAGATTTATGACAGTATCCCAAAATTAAAAACAGCCAAATTCATAATTACACATAAGAACACACATATCAAATCTAAACTAAAAACGATGTAATATATTAATACAGGTGCCCTGTACGAGATTTTATCTTGTCATAAACGGATTATCTCCATTGAGTTTACGACGACAACTGTCAGCAGAAGAAGACAAACCACTTAAGTGATTGCAGTGCCATAAAAAGCACTTAGACACCTCAAAACAACTGCCTGCCTCCATTAGAAAAGTTCTTGCTGATAGCGCCATCATTCTAAATAAATCTAATTGTTGACGATGTCTTAAGAATATAGAAGCTCTTTATATAAATGTATCAAGCCAAGGCTCAAAATTACCTTATTTAATAGCGGTAGTAACGTGCTGGTGGTCTTAAAAAATAAAACAAACCAATATGGACTCACAAACAGATTTCTCTCGTACAGTTTAGAATTTCTACCACTTTCATACAATATGGCTTAGAAGACAAACGCTGAAAATATATCAACGAACCTCTTGAAAATGGTTAATCAATTTGTCAAAAGAACAGGGGAACTGATAATAAAAAACTTAAAAATGAGCTACGATAACCAGAGCAAGGAATCTGTTGTTAACAGGAATGACTCCTCCAAAAGGAAACTGCTCTCTTTCTGCCCTCCATCAGCATGGCAGATACCAATCTCTATTGAAGTGACACACTGCATCTTCTTAGGCTGAAATGCAATGGAAAGATTATATTGAATCAACTATTAGGACCGATGATCGTTACGTTGGTTTACTGCATAATATTAGAGATTATTCTCACCAGAATCTATCTGATATATTCTCAAGTCTGCTATTCGTCCATGAATGGAATGTTGTTGCCATGTATGGTCTGACAACCCTGTTATATATTTAGA
>CAHIKZ030000021.1:557500-577500 GCA_903632075.3 Acanthosepion pharaonis
GTATCTGCGTGGAACCCGGAAAGAAATAAATATAGACCAGAAATCAAAGAGAAAAAAAATGATGATGATGTTGATGATGACAAATGTGGCACACGAGGATAGCAACAATTCCACTTGTAGCTGGAGCCCTCAGATTTATTGGAAAAAGCTCACGATTGACTTATTGAAGTGATTCCTGATAGCCCCAGTCTTAAAGAAATGCAATCAAATTATAATCACAAGCAAAGCCCATACCTTACGAAGGGTCTTATCTATGTAAAATATATGTGATCTTATTGTTTTTTATTCAATGGAAAAAATAATGATGGCATTTCTGACCTTAGGTCTTTCGCCGGGACTAGAAAAGAAATGAGTATACACAAGAAATCAAAAGCAATAAATAAATAAATAAATAAATAAATAAATAATAATAATAATAATAATAATAATAATAATAAGAAGAATAAGAAGAAGAAGAAGAAGAAGAAGAAGAAGAATGGTCATACAGTGGGGAAAATTATTCAAATTATTTGTATTCCATCGTTTAAACAAATACTTTCATCAAAATTCTTCTTTTTAATCCTTTCCCACCAAGCAAGTTAATAAAGACACTAAAACGTAAGTAGGTACAGAATGTGAAAGAATATAAAAAAAAGAAGATAAAAAAAAATTATTAACGAACAATGAAAGAATAGGACTTATAAGACGCTGTGTTATTTATATTTTTGAGGGTTTCGAAAATTTCTTGTGTTAATCTTTGTTGCTAGTTTCCTGATAGTATCATAAAAATGCTGGAGAGATGGCAGGAAATTGAAGGGAGGTACGGCAATATAAAAACCGGACGAAGTTGTTATTAAATGTGATAATTAAAAAGTAAATAAAACAGATGAGATAAACAAAGGAAACAAGGGATGAAATGAAAATAGAAAATAAGGAGAAAATGCTTTAGAAAATAGTAAGAAAGGACAATAAAAATAAAAGGAAAACGAAAAGAAGTCAAAATGAATAATAATAAAGAGGAAAAGAAAGGGAAATTCTATGTAATGAAATCTTAAAAATAATAATGAAAAACTATAATGGAAAAACAATAATGAAATACAATACGAACAGAGAAAAAAAAACACTCTGGAACAGAACTGTGTAAAATAACACTAAATAAAATGGACGACATTACGGAATAAATAATTAAATGAAAATGAATTTACCGTAAAGAAAAATTGAAATGACGAATGCAAGGGAAAAATCCGAAGGGAAAAAAAAGATATACAAATTAAATCGCAAAGTAAACGTTAAAATGAAATCAACAAGTTGTTCGTGTCAGCCATTTTGTTTGGTAGCAAGCAATCGCTTTTTCAGAGCGGAATTATCATCCGATGCGAAGCCGGTTAATGGAGAAAGCTCGCATTTGCATATAATATTCGATTAGCGAATCTAGTACAACAAAACAGTAGACACAGCAGCAGCAGTGGCACTCCTGACAATGACAAAGATAAAGGCAAACATACTTGAACAGCAAGTAATAATTACAATAATAAACATTCTACTTGATCGGATTTCCGAATACATAAAGATAAATTGTGAAACGAAGCAGCGTGCTGCTTTTTTTTTTTTGTTATTGCTTCGATTTTACATATTTTATCACACCCCTCCTTTACTCAGTGAGAACACAGGGTTTGGGTTTCTTAATTCCGACGTTATATGTCATCCTGTTTACACTACGGTCGAATTTAGTTTTTTCGGTTTAACCGCCCAAACGTTGTAATTTTTTTCCGTCTTTTCATTTGTTTCTTTTTTGTTTTTGTTTGTTTCTTTTTTTTCTTCTGAGTTATTCGTCTTCTTTTTCTTCCTTGTTATTTGTCCTTTTATTTTCTTAAACACTTTTCAAACTGTTTTTATTCATCGTTCATTTCTTTATTGAATTTTTCAATATGTTTGTCAGCTTTTTAGCTGACAATTCGGCCTAACTGTTTATACATAATATCCTTTTTCAGTGTTTATACGTCTTTCTATTTCAGTTTCTTTCCTTCTTTCTTTCTTTCCTTTCACTTGGTTTATTTGTCACTGTTCATTTCAACACTTTTTCATCGTTGTGCCTATTTGTTCATTCGTTCTTTTTTCTTTTCTTTTTTTCTTCCTGTTCACGCATTATTTTTTCTTTCGGTGCTTTTCTTCCTATTCATTTTTTCTGTAACTTTACTCTTGTTCATTCATTGCTTTTTCTCAGCGTTCGATCGACATATTTTCTTTCAGTTTTCTTTCTTCCACTTAACTCATTTTTTTTTGAAGTTGTATTCCTTCTTGGTCATTTCTTCCTTCAGTATTTTCTTCATTCTGATTCATTCTATTTTAAACGCCTTCCTCCCATTTTTTTCTTACAGCCCCCTTTTTTTTACATTCTATTCATTTTTTCGTTTTCTTCTTTTTTTTCAAAGTTTTTCTTCGTATTCATCTCGGCTAGTTTTAGTATTGCTCCATTATTGCTCGCCTTGTTTCAGTGAAAGCCAAGTGCACACTGCCCAGCGCGGGGATTGAACTCACAATTAATCTGTTATCAAATTAATGAACCAACAGATTCATCCGCTAGACCATTGTAGCGTAGATCTATATAAATGGATGGAGACCGGAAGGGTGAAACGCTGTCATAACAACAACAAAGATGAGAATAATAATCCTAATATAAATAGTGTAAATAATAACTACTCATCACACAAATAAATAAACATATATTTTCGAAAAAGAAAACCTAAAACCATTAGAGTTTCATATCCCAACATTCTAATGATAAAGTGAAATAGAGTTCAATCGCGTTTCCCTATCAATATATCACAGGCGTTCGTCTCAGTTCATTTTAAAATATGCACGATTATGGCCACAATTTCTTCTTCGATTACAATTAGAATCCAAACAGCTATGGCGTTTACTACAGAGCGATGTTTAGAAAATAGCTTTCGCGGGTCATTTTTCGTTTTACGGTTTCAATTCTTGCTGAATATATCACTACGTTTTGATTGATTTCTTTGTTTAACGGCATATCAACGTCCTTATGGGTCATTCAATGCCGAAATTTAATATTCTTGGCAGCTTTCAATTATTAAAAATATAGTATACCTTACTTTGCTTTCACAACTGAATACATTGTAAATGAGACTCAGCTTTTGGACAGATATATAATTATGTGGGCATAATTACTAGAGGCGGTGATATGTGTGTTTTATGTTGTAATTCTGTTGAAGTTATATTTTAGAATACACTTTGATTTAATAAATTATAGGATATTATATGAATTAATATCTTGAAAGTGTTCTTTCATGTGTGTTGTTTGGTTGGTTGATGTTGTTTAGCAGCATATCAACTTCTATGGGTTAATTAATGCTGAAATCTAAATATTTTGAACGCAATTCAACCGCAGATAACATTCATTGTTGGTCATTTTATTTTTATAAATATGTATTGTTGGTCATATATATATATATATATATATATATAAAAAAAAATTTGAAGATTATAACATAAATGTGTTATAAAATCACTACAAAAATAGCCATTTTGTTTCAACACTTCTGTTGTCTTATCAAGTGATTGTGTTGCATGTAAAATAAAGGACTTTAAAAGGTTCAGGTCAATCAAACCCACCTCGCTAGGGGAAATGCAGTTACATAAGCTGGAATGACCAATCAAAATACAAGTATATGAGAATTTAAAAACATGTCAACGAATTTTGGTTATAATAATTAATTCATGCTTTAATGTTAGGCTTAGACTATAACAACTAATGAATATTAAATTTTACTATAAAATGAAAAATTGCCAATTTTAAATTTTAAATTTAATCTGTATTAAGTTTTAAAAATTATAAAATTATTTAAAGAAGAAATTGAGGAAAAAGTACATGCTTTGTTACTTTGTATTGAGGACTCTTGGTTATTGGAATTTTTGTGTCTACAACAATCCTATACTTGAGTATATATATATATATATATATATATATATATATATATATATATATATATATAATATAAAAGAGGTTATAGTAGTTCCAATGAGAGAAAAGTGTGTATATTAAACAGAAGAGAGAAGCCGCCAACGGTTTTTGGTTGTAATGTAGATTAAAAATGTTTTATTTTCCATAATTTTGCTACACGTGATTTCGGTCGCAAAGAAATTTATGGAAAATAAAACAATTTTAAAAAATCCCCATTACAACCAAAAACGCTTGCAACTTCTCTTTTAATTTATATATATATATATATATATATATATATATATATATATATATAGTTAAATTCCCAGATGAATTCTGTGGACAAGACAGATTGGTATCAAATGACAATTGGAAAAAAAAAAATCATATATTTTGCCGACGCGTTTCGTCTTCCGACTTTTTTCAAGGCAAAATGGAATCGAAAATGTTTTTGTTGTTATAGTTACATTAAAATTCAAAATTAAAAAATATAGACGCTTGTGTCTAAGCCTTTTTCTGGTTAATGTAAATTACCTTTATAGTAAGGGATTATTATTAAAAAAAAACAAACAAAAAAAATAATAATAAAACAAAATGTATTTTTTTTTCCAATTGCATATATATATATATATATATTTATATATATTATATATATATATATATATATATATATATATATATATATATATATATATATAAGAGTATTGCTCGTATTTTTTACTATATAAATTATTTTTTATACTTCCTTAATCTTTTTTTTTGTGTGGGGTTAACTATTTGCCAATAACTTGACCTTAAGGATTGTTCTCGGAACAACAACACTTAAGAGCTGGTTCCATGCTCCTCAAAAGCTCCATTGTCCCGATCAGAGGCCTTGCTGCCGAACATATTTTATCATCATACCAAGGACTGAATATCATTTGACATATCTATGTTTAGCCTTATCTGTATGCAGCAAAAACTATAACTTTAAACTCTTTGGGGCCTAGATAGAAATATATAGGCAAATGAAAACGAGTCCTATCCCCCGGATTGTGGGAAACTGAGACTGTTTTATTTTCTGCGGTTTTTCGACGTTTTGCAAGCTCTTTAAAGGCGGACAAAGTTTTTAGTTTGAAGATATTTTTCAGAAAGCAAATATTTAATAATAAAAGTCTTACAACTTAACATATAACTGGTGGTAAAAGGCGTGAATTCATACCTTCATAAGTGTATTTTCGTATCTGTCTATATTTCTGAGATGAGGTATTACGTACACTATTTACATTGCTCGGACTATCACCCTCATGTTTGTTGCCATATTTATCACAACGTTACTCAAGGACACATAGCACAGTGAATAAAGGCGTTATTTAGATCCAGTAACAGGACCCAAAGAGTGTGAGTTCAATACCCGTTTAAGGCGGTGGAGGACTTGAAGACGGGAATTAACAGGAGATAACTGAGAACTGACATCCATTAGACATGGCACGTGGAACTAGAACAGTCTAACCCAGCGACCGAAATAAAGGGTTCAGTTCGACATTCCAACCATCTGGAGAAGGCCGGAGCGTACAACGGCCTAAACGTTGTGATAAATGTGGCAACAAAGATAAGGATGATCGTCCGAACAATGTAAATAGTGTGTATTTTCGGCTCTCCGATTAACAATTCCGGGCCATTATTCATTACACCATTACTTGCAGCACCTGATATTCACAAGCGGTCACGCATCTAGATACTGACCAATGTTGACGTTACTTAACATCGATGGTCGTACGGGAAGCGATGTTTCAACGTGATATTGCCGTATGCGGTAAACTGAGGGATTGCTGAGAGAGGTGATCGATCCAGATAAGAGTCGCTATTCGAAAGCTAATTTTTAAGATATGCATACCTCTCCACTTGGAAGTGTAGATTATCATAATGTCCCTGATCCTGTCTTCTATAAAGACCGTGCTCGGCGAAGCCAGGTAAAAGGTGATAAATTAAAGAAGCCATGTTGAAATTGAGATATAACATTATTTTTCATTTTGCGATCAGTGGAAGAATAAGTTTTATACGCACGCAATATTTTTCATTGCTAATATTTTCAATTATATTGGTTTGCTTCTTTCTTTCTTTGGCAATATCTGCATTTTTCTTTCTTTCTTTCTTTCTTTCTTTCTTTGGTAATATCTGCATTTTTCTTTCTTTCTTTCTTTGGCAATATCTGCATTTTTCTTTCTTTCTATTTATATTTTCTTTATCTTCTTTTAGATGGCTCTTTATCTTTCAACATTCCTACCCGCTTTCTTTCGTTCGGATTATTTACTCGTATGCTTCTTCCTTTCTATTACCAAACTGCCATTCTTTCTTAACTTGTTTAGTCCTTGATATTTCTGTTTGTTTCCTTTCATAAGATTCTTACTTCGTTCTTTCTTTTTTCTTACTTTCTTAATTAATATTTCGAAATTCTTTCTTTCGTAATATTTCCCCCATTCTTTCATTCTTTTGTAATATTTCACCTTTCTTTCTTTCTTTCTTTCTTTTTTCTAATATTTTATATTCTTTCTTTCTTTTGCAATATTCACTTTCTTTCTTTCTTTTTTAATATATTTTACATTATTTCTTTTGTCATATTTCATCTTTTTTCTTTATTTCTTTATTCATTTATTTCTTGATATGATTGCATTCTTTCTTTTGTAATATTTCACCTTTTTTTCTTTGTATTTCATTCATTCTTTCTTTCTTTCTTTCTTTGTTTTTTTAATATTTTTGCATTCTTTCTTTCTTTTGTAATATTCCATCTTTCTTTCTTTCCTTCTTCCTTCCTTTTCTTTCTTTTTGCTTAATATTTTACATTCTTTCTTTTGCAATATTCCCTTTCTTTTTTAAATATTTTTGAAATTATTTCTTTTGTCATGTTCCATCTTTTTTCTTTCTTTCTTTCTTTATTCATTTATTTCTTGATATGATTACATTCTTTCTTTTGTAACTTTTCATTTTTTTCTTTCTTTGTTTTTCTTTATTGCTTCTTTCTTTCTTTTTTTTGTAATATTTCACCTTTCCTTCTTCCTTTCTTTCTTTATTGCTTTCTTTCTTTCTTTCTTTCTTTCTTTACTTATTTATTTATTAATTTATTTCTTAATATGTTTACATTTCTTCTTTTTAATATTTCGCCTTTCTTTCTTTATTTATTTGTATGTTTTTAATATTTTCACATTCTATCTTTTGTAATAGTTCACCTTTCTTTATTCATCTGTTTGTTCATTTATCTCTTAATATGTTTACTTTCTTTCTTTTGCAATATTTCGCCTTTTTTCTTTCTTTCTTTCTTTCTTTCTTTATTTATTTATTTATTTAATTGGTTTTAATATTTTTACATTCTTTCTTTCTTTTCTCCTTTATTTCTTTCCTTCTTTCTTTCTTATTTTAAATTCTTTTATAATATTTCGTTATTTTCTTTCTTTTTTCTTTCTTTTTTTATTTCTTAATATTTTACATTCTTTCTTTCTTTTGTAATATTTCATGTTTCTTTCTTTTTTAATATTTTACATTCTTTCCTTCTTTTGTAATATTTCACGTTTCCCTCTTTCTTTCTTTCTTAATATTTTACATACTTCTTTCTTTTGTAATATTTCACGTTTCTTTCTTTCTTTCTTTCTTTCTATCTTTCTTTCTTTCTTTCTTTCTTTCTTTCTTAATATTTTACATTCTTTCTTTCTTTTGTAATATTTCACCTTTTTTTCTTTTTTCTTTGTTTCATTTGTTCATCGTTTTGTTTTAGTTTTACACTTCCGTCCATCTTTCTTTGTAATCTTCCCAACGGCACAAACAAGATTTGACAACATTTACTCTCGTTTTTCTTATCTTTTTAACATTATTTGGTTTCATTTTGCGATCAATGGAAGAATTAGTGCAATATTTCTTTGCGAATATATTTTGTTTTCTTTTTTTCTTTAATTTATTATGTCTTTCCTTCTTTCTTAATAATTCTACCCTCTCTATGTCTTTATTTCTTTCTTTTAGAAGATTCTTCTGTATTTTTTGTTTTGTAATATATTCCATTCTCTTTCTGTCTTTCATATATTACCACACTTTTCATTTTTCTTGTTTTAAAAAATTATTATTATAATTTCTCCTTTCATTTCTTCACCTGTTTTGGTTTATTTTTCACTGCAATTTCGTTCCTCCATCTTTTTAATTTTCCTACACGAATATTGCAAACAGGATTTACCAATCTTTACTCTCTTTTTTTCTTTAAAGATCTTAGCATATAAGAACAGGGCTTATTTTCATTTCTCTCTCTCTCTCTCTCTCTCTCTATATATATATATATATATATATATATATATATATATATATATATATATATATATATATATATACCCAAAGTATATAATTGGTGTATACGGAATGAATTCCAATAACCAACAATTACTATTCTTAAAAGAGTGCTCAATACAAAGTAGAGCAGATATAATTATTTATTTAAAAAAAATTATAACATAGATATGTTATAAAATCACTACAAAAATAGCCATTTTGTTTCAATACCCCCGGTGTCTTATCAACTGACACCGGGCAGGTTGAAACAAAATGGCTATTTTTGTGTGATTTTATAACATATCTAAAAAAAAAAATTATATATATATATATATATATATATATATATATATATATATATATATATATATGTATTATACACAAGTAGAATCATACACTTGAAAATATCATCACACAAACCAAACGCGGCATATACTGAATAGTTATTTCCGTCCTCCCTGGATGGTCTCCACTTACGGCTTTGATCAGCGCTTAGAAAGGTGCCACCTTTTGCCGAAATTCAAGAAAGTTTAGGAGTCTTAATTTATTAAGTTTAACAGAAGGAAGTGAAAAGCTCCTTGTAATTAAATGAATGACTTCATTTCATTTAGCAAATAAACGTATCTTCTTTAATATTTTAATTTTATCAATTTCTATAAAACCTCTATGTTCTTTTCATCGCAGGTTTATTCTGTTTTTTCTTTTTTGCTTTCCTTTCAATCGTCCGCTTTTACTGTGTATTTCTCCCTTTTCATTGTTTTTCTTTCTGGTTTTCAAATATTCCTTCTGCCTTCACATTAGTTCCGTGGTAATAATAACACCAATTTCATCGTCATTCTCTATATACAGTGAAAAGCGGAATAAATGAACCACCTTCTTTTTCGCCTCTCCTTTCTTCTACTAATTCTTGTATGTACCTTGTCCCTTCAGGACGTCAGCAAATATGACTCTCTACAATTTCCTATCCATCGTGACCCTTAGTAATGTTTCTTCCTTTGTCAAACCTCTAGTCAACTGTCCTGCCCTCCATTTACACAAATTCGTTAGGTAGGTGATCCGAAGTCTTCCCTCACCTTTCTTGCCCTCTATACTCCCTGTGAGCGTTAAGTTTTCCAAGCCCTTCATCCTTATTATTTTTCTGACGTATACTGTCGACACTCTAAAAAAAACTTCTTCTTCCAGGACAGCGGTTGTTGTAAAACTGATTCAGCATATAAAAAGCCACAAAAAAAAAAAAAAAAAATTACAAAAAAAAAAAAACAATCCCCCCCCCAAAAAAAACAACGAATTTAGAGCAAGATGCCTAGGATTAACGTGTAGTATTTGTTCTGTCGTAGAAAACCGACCCACGGCCCCAGCAATCAGCAGCAGTTCAGAGATAGCCATCTTCATCAGTCGCAGCTCGAGCCATTCTCACCAGCAGCAAATATATGCGATAAACGCTCCTTTTCTAGACAGCAATTCTCAACGGCTATAAAACTGCCCTTCTCAGGACAATACTTCCTCGCCATTTTTACCTTCTATATAAACATGCAATTTTATTTTTTGTCTAGTGCAATGTAACTTTATTACTGTCGATGTATTTTCTTTAACGAAGATGAACTTGGCAATATATATTTTTTACTCAACTCTTAGTAATGTTTGTTGTTGTCTTTCATCATTCACTATTTGTTTGCTGGTCAATTACCACACGCAAAATCTCCAAGAGATGTCAGCGGTCTATTTCTGATTCTGTTTATGAATTTTGTTTTTGTAACCATTTCTTTAACACTTCGTCTTTGCTTATTCGCTCCGTCTATGGAATTCTTTGCATAATTCTGTAGAACCACATTTCCGGTATTTGCAGGCTTCTCTTCATCTGCGGGGAAAATGTGCAGTAGTTACTAACATATAGGTGGATTGATACCACGTAGCAATCCTTGAATCTGAAATAATGAGCCTTGGAAAATAAGTATTTAATCGACAATATAATTTCAGCGAGACTATATATTGTCATTCAGTTGAAGGACTTGCATGTTTTGCAGACAATCCTATGAAATTATAACATTTATGTAGGAACATTGCGTAGGATAAACGCTAAATAAATAATCGAGGAAAATTGCTCGCCCCTACGAAAACATTTAAGCACGTACGCCACACTCTCTTTCTCTCTCTTTCATTTCTCTTTCTCTCTCTCTATCTCTCTCAATGTAAGAAATGTTAAATTTTTTACTAATAAGCCGGGATATTTGACACGGTCTAACCAGCATTAGTGTTAGTAGTCCTTCATAACGGCAATTCAAGTTGTCAAGTTTCACGAAAGTACAGTAAAGAGAGTAATAAATGTTATAAAATAAAATAAGACATATCTCGGCTGATTTACAGGCAAATAAACTAACATACTCAAGAGCGAGAGTCGGGTTTGAACGGGACAAGGCCCCGTCACAAAATGACCATTATCTTCGTTTACGCATGTTCCCGACGTACGAGTTCCGGTCGAAAAATAAAATAATATTTTAAAGTGTTTCTATTTTTCGACCAATAAAAATGCTTCCCTCCTAATTATACTCGCGTCGTTTTTCGAGCCTGTTAACCATAAAAAACGCCATAAAAGGGGTCACAGCGAATTACAACAGGCAGTCAACAGGAGGCCAGGGAAGAGACCTGTCACGGTCTGGCTGAGCGGTCAGAAGCAGTCAGCAGCAGTAAACCACGCCAACCAGCGAGGACTACTATGAGAGATCAACCCAGATCTTCAGCCAGCCTATGAACTATACCACAAGGTAGCTGTCCCAAACCCACACGTTCCTGTTGAAATAAATCACGTAAATCTATTTCTGCTGTTGTCGTATTTCTTTCTTGCAACCATACGCTTGTCTATAACATAAAGGCCTGAACGCATCGTGATACTAAAATTAAAACATGTTAAAGATATGAGCGATTTGATATTCGTTAATATTAACTTTTATTTCTGTTATCATTTTCTTTAAGATTTTCCCATTGCTTACTCGCTCCGTTTATGGAATTCTCAGCATACTTTTGTAAAGCCACATTTCAATTTATCTGCAATTTTCTCTTCATCTGGCGGGAGAGTGTGCATCATTCGCTATCCTATACATCGATTGATATCACATGGGAAATCCTCATACCAAGACAAATATACGCATGCAAAGTTTTCTTCTTAAATGATTAAATGCACATTACATAAATTCTAGAGCTTTTGTCTTTTCTTCTCAGTTCAGTGAATTTAATTTTTAAGATAGGATAAGATTATGATAATTATCGAAATGTAATACAGAATAAATCAATCAATCAGTTATGTCCCATGCGTGATACTCGCTTAGGCAATCATGTATCTTTCGATAAATAACTGACGAGGCAGATTTTTTTCCCGCAGTAGGTTGCCATTTCTTTCTGCGGTAGACCAGTTGCCATCCAAGGCTGTCCTGCTATTTACCCATAGCTGGGAGGAAAGAAGAGGATTCATACCTTTCCCAAGGATATTAACACGTAAGTGAATGTAATGAATTCGTCTGGAAAGTCAGTCAATCAGTTATGTGCCAGGAGTGCTACACGCTTTGGCGATCATGTATCTTTCGATACATGACTGACGAGACAGATTTTTTCCCACAGTAGGTTGCCATTTCTTTCAGCAGTAGAAACAAAAACTGGTAGGGGAGATGAAGATTCTTACCTTTCCCAAGGGTATTAGCACGTAAGTGAATGTAATGGATTCGATTCGAAAGTCAGCCAGTCAGTTACGTGCCATGTGAGATACACGCTTATGCGATCATGTATCTTTCGATACATGACTGACGAGGCAGATTTTTTCCGCAGTAGTTTCCATCCAAGGCTATAGAACCCGGTCTGTCCTGCTAATTACCCATAGCTAGCGGGGAGATGAATAAGACTATTCATACCTTTCCCAAGGTTATTAGCACATAAGTGAATGTAATGGATTCGACTGGAATTCGAACTCGGCTCTCCGATTCTTCAAACGGAGCCGCTATTCCTTACTCCACCACTACACTTTATATCAATATGAAATGATTAACCCATTAACTACCAAATTTTTTTAATGTGCATTTTTGGCCCAGACAGGTGTCTTAGGAGTTTATTTATTCCTTATGTTTAATTGCAGTAGTTAACATTGTCATTTTTATAGAAACTAGAACATCAAATATATATGTGTATAAAACATCAAAAAATAATATTGATTAGAAATAATAAAAACATACCTTTCAAAATAGTCATTATTTTTCTACTCGTGAAATGTAAAATTACGACAGAAATTGTCTTTTTATGGCTAATAATAAATACTTTAAAGGGTAAGTGTTGTAAAATATACCTCTGCAAATGCACTGTATGTAAGTAATTCAATTTAAATACAAGGAATATCATGTAGTGAGTTTAATTTTAACAGATCCCCAAATGCGGCTCATGGCAGGTAATGAGTTAAGGATCATTGAAGTAGCAAGACCCCAAGACACCCAGAAGAAAACTGCTAGTGTTGGGAGTGTTTCGGATATAGAAAAAGGAATTGGTAATTCAAAAAAAAAATCAGATCAGAGAAATATGGTTATCAGGATCGAACAGAAAAATAACAGATCGCCAATTAACAGCGTTACGAGTGAATTGTTGAGTCATACAGTCAGCAGGAAACTATGTAGGAGAAATGTAAATAGAGGGATTGTACCATAAAAAAATGTCATTGTTAAACAAAAAACATTGAATACGTCAAAGACAGTCGTCCGAAAACCTGCTGATACAGGCTAAAGTGAAATGGAAATATATATATATATATATATATATATATATATATATATATATATATATAATTATATTGTGTGTATTTAGGCAGCATATTTTCATTTATACACGTTTCATTAAATAATATAGACAAGTGTTGTCTATTTATTTTATGTAAAATTTTTCGTATCTTCTGATAAGTTTGATAACATTATCATTAACCGAAAAAAAGAAATTCACAATATTTATCCATTATTTTTTAATATAATCTAAGCTTTCGGCTTACTCAAGCCATTATCAAAGATGTAATTACAAACATATCAAACAATATACGGACACGACAGTGATGATAGTCTGTCATTGTTTACATAGTGGATCACTAAGCAACGATGAACACGCGCATATAAGACGCTAGAAGCGAAAATCGCACCGCATCTCATGACGTCACACATGACTACACGAGAGTGAATTGGAGAATGAAATAAGGAAAGCCGTTGGTATAAACTAATGGCTTCCTTTACCAATTATAGAGATTATAGACATTTAAGAATATTTGTAGAGATTCCATAGTTGATTTTGTTTAGGTTGGGTTTTAACTGTTTGATGTATAATGCTTCAAGTATTTTTAGTTTTTGTCTATTGTTTTCATGTCGAAGTATAGTTGTGTTTTCGACAAGTATTTTACGGAATTGTGTGTGGTATGTGGTGCAGTTCAATTTACATTACATGAGTCATTCATACAAAAAACAAATATAGAAGTTAATGATTTAAATAGCGAGAATACATTTTCGCAAACAATTTTAATAAAGTACATTAACCCCGAACCTGCAGATGAATGTTATGATCCCTGTTTATAAATTCCAATTGCATAAGGTCTTTTTTAGTTTTTTACAAGCTTTCATCTGTTCCTATAGATATCATCAGGTATGGAAATAGATTTGTTTTTGTTTTTTACTTCTCGGTAATAACAGGACAATGAAAACAGGGATCATAACATTCATATATATATATATATATATATATATATATATATATATATATATATATATATATATATGAATGTTATTCCAATGCTTCATAAGCTTCCGATCCTTAGCTAAGATTAATTAATGAATGTTGAACAAATAATTTGCGTTTATGATCAAGTTCCTTACGATTCTTCTGTTAAGCCTGGAGAGTAATTATACATTCTTCTTGCTCAAAGTAGAGGCAAATAGGGTTATAAAAACCTAGGAGAATTCCAGTAAGTTATCTTTAATCATTTCTAATTTACAACGTTTCAAAACTTAACCTAAGAATTTGAAATTTTTGCTGACACACGAATTCGAAAATTTTGCTGCATATACAGTAGGCATATATATATATATATATATATATAGTGTCAAAAGCAAAATAGAATTGAATTTTAATGCAAATGAATATGTGCAAAGACCCATTAGTATAAGCAACAATTCCAAAATACAGGAATCCCTCGATTATTGCAGCTAATGTTTACATTAAAAGATACACATTAATCGAAAATGCATTAATCAAATAAAATAACTTACAGATAATTTGTACCTCGAATTTAGCCTTATTCACAATTAATTACTAATTTGCGTACTTTTTAATTAAAACCTAGATACAAATAAGAAGATACAATAAAAATATTTTAAATTAATTGATGAAATGAATATGCATACACCTGTGTTCCCACTCACAGGAATATGATTGGCTGGTGTCAGCCATAAATACAGGCTGATGTAGAGGTATAGAGAGGCGCCCTTTGGACTACGCCATTGGCTATCCTATTGGTCTAATGCTATTCCCTACACCTATTGACTGCGACTACGACGAATACCAACCCATTACTGCTACCTTCTAGATTGTTCTACTCAGTTACAGGAGCCTAAACCACTTAGCTACTTCGATCAAATATATTCCCTTCCGGGACATATCATTAATATTTATTCATCTGATTTTTTTTATGATAATAACTTATTTAAAATGGTTTGCCGCATGCTATTCGTCTGTTTTTATATACTTGGTGCTACTAAGAATTTTTCCTTGCAAAATTTCCAAACATATCATAATCATTAGTATTTTAAACTGAAAAAAAATTATTTACAATCTTTCCATAGTAAATGCATACATCTTTTACATTTTGATATTTTTTAATAAATATAAATTTCTCTAACTAATTAAATCGTCCATTTTTTAACATATAAAACATCAGTATTTTCCTTTTAAGACCGTCAAATTAGAAATGACAATAATTTGAGACAATATCATCGGCCCGCAGTGATGGTGTGATACTTCTCTACCAGCGTTTGGGTGTTGACTCTTAGTCGCTGCCACTAATATGTGGCCCGGTCGTTCGGCAGTCGTCACTCCCCGGCGTGATCCTTTGGTCAGGGTACCATATGCGATGATCGGTCGATTCTAACAGCTTCACACTGCTGTAATTACGTAGATAAAATAATACTTGACAAATAAAAGTTACCTATTTTACATTTTTAAATTTTATAAAAAATTAATTAATCGGTGACTTATAAAAATCAATTTTAAATTACTCTAGTTGATTTTAAGGATGTTTTAGTTAACTAATCTAGTACTATGTATACAGTAATCGAATTTTGGTGCATAAAAATTTAAACGCGCGCTAATCGAAAACGCATTAATCCGATGTGCATTGATCGAATGATTCCTGTATAGAACAAAATGATGATTGATTGATTCCTTTTCTACGGTTTATCAACCCTTTGCAGGATTTTTAAAGCCAGGCAATATTTTTAGTTTATCAGAGATATATTTAGATAATAGCGGCTCGGTGATATAAGTAATCCATGGCCGGTGGGGGTGGAATAGGTGGATTCATTGCTTAGATTATTTGAGCGTAAGTGAATATAAGTAACCTAACTGGGAATTGAAACCGGGCACTTCTCTTAACAATTCCAAATCATTATACATTGCACCACCTACACACCCAAACTTCCAGTACCTGGTATTCCCATGAGGTTAACTACCTATGTAATGACCGGGTTCGACGTTATTTTAATTCGGTGTTTCATCGTTATGAGGCCGTAAGCTTTCAAAGGAAGCAAGATTTGGTGAGGCTGGTTAATGTGTGACGGCGACGTCAGAAGCAGAAACGTTAACGAAAACCGATGGATCACTGGACATGGTAAAATATATTACGTTGATATAGTATAGCTGGCCACTCGTATTCGAGGATACCTCTCTACTAGGACGGCTAGCCGATCCCTTTTGCCGACGCTCGCTCAGACACATTTCTGTTTGTTCAACATCCTCAGGGCCCTCCTGTGGTTTATACTGCAACTATGCTTAACAGACCTTAGTTACAGTTTCTGGGAAAGAGCATGTTATCTAGCATGATCAGCAACTTGAACAAAGGCAGCACACTCAAACTCTCGGTCACGATGACTTGTGACTTCATGCTAGCACAGCTATCAACGGCAGCCAAGTGTTCCGTGTATCCAATTTCACTCACAAGATTTGGGTTAACCCGTGGTATGTTTTTCAGACATTTTCCAAAGTTGCCGCACGGTGGGATCGACCCCTTCAGTCTGATAACATCAGGAAGTCTCCTTACTGACAAATCGACTATGGTGAGATTCGAACCCGGTTCTCACGGTCAGAATGCGAACGTTCTAACCACTCAGCCACGTGCCCATATAACATGAAATAACAGAATGTTAAATACCCTGCGAGTGATCTGTTTGCCATAAATCGCGTTTAAAAGTGTTTTTTCACTGTTACAACATTGAATTGGCCAAATCCAAGATATTAACATAACCCTGGTGATATAGATTTGAACATTCCTGGCACCTCGACTTCAATCACTATCGCACCGACGATGCGTATCTTCCCTCTGTTTTTTCTATAAATATTTTAATGGCAATTGTTGCGATGAACGTCCCTCCCTGGTGACTCAACTACAAGAATTTAATCGTGCTGCTAGATTTGCTGCTGAAAGGTTATTCTAATAGTTTCTATTCTCGCAATTCCAGAACTGTATTCCCAGTTCTTGCTTCCCTCTAACATACAATATTCCAAAACTTAGATGCAACGCCAAACGACTGAAATTTGAACCCGGGTCTCCGAGTTATTCCTTACACATCAACGCACAATTGAAAACGTATACTTAAACAACGGGCACGTTTATTTCTATAATTTTGTCTCTGATATTTCTAATTGGCTAAAAAAGAGTTGTTTTTTTTTTAAATTAAAATCATCTGACAATTTCCGACCACTCCTATATTCTGGAAAGAAAAATCGCAGTGCAACATACACTGTAAATGGTATAATGGGTTTATTTATATATGCGTTTACTCGCCAAATCTAAATGAACACCAGCTGCTGTGAAATTTATTGCTCATGTTATTCGCTACCAGTTGTGTATTCTTTTAATAACGACTGTTAACATATGTAGGCGTCTCGTCCTTTGATCACGTCAGCCATTACCCTCTTTAGTCACGCCACGTTTCTGAATATGTTACACTGTTCTAGAGTTCATTAAAATTTGTCCTTATATATTTTCAATGGATATATATTATATATATATATATATATATATATATATATATATATATATATATATATGAAAAATATTCTCTTTAAGTGCTCAATATCAGAGATAGAGCGTGTAAATATAAAAAGTATCATGGTAGACGCAATCTACATAAACATGCGGCTACCATGAAACAGCCTGTCGCCTATAAGTGTTGACTTCAATGTTCACTTTTTTATATATATATATATATATATATATATATATATATATATATATATATATATATATATATCCTTTCTTGAACTTGCTCTACACAGAACCCACCTAGAGATATCTATGTCTTACATCATTTAATACAATATTCCTCTTAAAACAATTATCCAGGAAAATAGGTTCCACTGTTTTTGCTCTTTATTTGATCTGACGAAGCAATTTAAGTTCGTCAGGGCATTTGCTATACATTAGGGAGAGACTTACGACATTTTGTAGGTGGACAATGTGTTGTAGTGCGGAGCATAATTCATTAAGCACAAGTCCGTGGAGAAATATTTGAACACTATGTCTAGAGATGACTGGGGCAGGTCCACCCAGATATAGCAGCAATATTCCATTTATGGTCTGAACTGCTTCCAGCGACGATAGATCATAGGAGGTTGAGGAGGAGGTGGTAGTGGAGGAGTAGGAGAAGACATTTTTATTTTCATCTGTTTCTTCATTAGTCGGTTGATATTTCTGTATGTATCAAATTTGTTCATTTTTAATTTATTAATTTGTTTAAACAACCGTTTCGTTCGAGTGTTTTAAGGATCTTTCCACGAAATCCAAATCGTTAAATTCTATTGAGATATAAGAAATCTTGTCTTTGAAATTGTTTTTATTGTTTTACAAATAATAATTTCACAGGTTATAACAGACGATAGAATATGTGAGAGAGAAATAAGAAAATGAATTAGAATATGAAAAATGCCTTCATATTCTAATTCATTTTCTTAGAAAAAAAAAATATATATATAAACAGGACAATTTAGTTGGAACCAAAGATAAGAATACTCACCTGTCATGAAATATCAATCCTTAAAAATGTGTCATACGATGAGAGTTAAAAATATTGATATGAAATAAAATTTAATTTTGCAGCCGTCACAATAACACAAATAGAGACATTTAAATTTCAGGGATGTTTTGTAACAGACTATCGAATATGTCAGTGATAAATCATAAAATGAATTGGAATATTATAAATACCTTCTTTTATGTGTCGTAATCAAGCAAGACGTAAAGGATCATGTCCCTCCACATCTTCCTGTCCCTTGTAGCACTTAATAGGTTTTTTCTTTTTGTTATTTCTTTCTCCCAAATCCTATTCTATCATTCATTTAATCAAGCTCATCGTGAATGTTACTCAATGCTTTCCACTGATCATCTTTCACTCAATCTGTCCTGTGAGTATCATGTTCCAAGCCTTCTTTCCTCAGAAAATTGACTGCCTCGTCTTGATGTTAAATGTACATTTCCTTTTTGTTTCCATTTTCTCCAAAATCACTTCGTTGCTCCCATGACGATTTATGGTGTCCACATTTCTGTTGCTTCAAGAATCTTCTTTATCTTTCAGGAGATTTACAAAACCTGCAAAAGTATTAACAGTAAAAATTCGGTGGAACCAAAGATAAGATTCCTCCTCTGCCATGAACTATCAATGCTTAAAAATGTGCCATAACATGAACGCGAAAAATATTGCTATGAAATAAAGAAATCAACTGTAATACTGAACATAATAAAAATCGTCGACGAAGTCAGAAAATAAAGTTCAATAAATGATTTCTCGAGAACTCCACGGATAAATACATCGTTAACTTCAATTATTACAAAATAATTAAAATTCACAGATGTAAGTAATAAAATAATTTGTTAAAAATACCCTCTGGGTATTGGTCGATTTGACATGCTTTGTTAATGAAAACGGACAAAAATATTGGCATGAAACGATAACTGTGAATTTAATGAAATAAAGGAAGACATTATGAGCAATTTATACCCGGTAATTGATTCTGTTTCATTTTAAGATATCTATTCATATGTTTGATGATACAAAGTCGAGTGGGTTGAAAGAAATCGTATCTTGGACTCCAGAGCTAAAATAAATGGTTATTTTTTTTTTAAAAAAGTACTTTAAGCAAATGACTAATAATTAATTTGAATATTATTATTGGGATCTATCTATCTATCTATCTATCTATCTATCTATCTATCTATCTATCTATCTATCTATCTCAATATGTTAATATCAATCTCAATCCGATGATATCTATCGAAATCTATTTATCTATCTCAATCTGTTTATATATGTGTATTTATATCTATATGTTCGAAGTTGAATGAAAAACTGATACATTGTTTATTATATAGAAAATTAGGATCAAACATATCGTACGAAAAATATAGTTATAATCACAGCTTCATATTTGAACTTCTCATCATAGTCAATACGTCGGTCAATGTTTGTGTTCAACCTAGAACTTGCATTAATTTTTC
>CAHIKZ030000021.1:582500-592500 GCA_903632075.3 Acanthosepion pharaonis
CGGACTATTGTTCTCATCTTTGTCGCCATATTTATCGCAACGTTTCAGCTGTTGTACGTTCCGGCCTTCTTCAGGTGGTTGGAATTTGGAACTGAACCCTTTATTTCGCTCACTGGGGTAGACTGTTCTAGTTCTAGGATCCTACTATGAAAACGGAACGAAAACTGTCACAGATCCTAATCAAAAACTAGGGTCACTTCGCACCTAAGATGTATAGGCAGTTATGGCAGCGTTACACCAAGCTACCTCACATATACGGTCTCCCTAATATTCACAAAGACGGTATTCCACTCAGGCCGATTGTTATTTGCCAAGACTTTGTGTGCCACCCTATCAGTCGCTTCTTTGTAGATATAATTGACCCATTGATCGCGAAGTCTCCTTCATATGTCCGAAACTTCGCCCACTTCGTGGAAATAATCAAAGATGCTCCCATCCAATCCAACCAGATGGTGAGCATGTTCACCGAGGTACCCAAGGAGGAGGCACTCTCAGTAGTCAGAGACATATTGGCCTCTGACTCTTCCCTAGAAGAAGGGACCCGTATTCCAATAGATAATCTGATGGAGATGTTGACTTTCTGTACACAAACAACACACTTCGGAATGGGATCACACATATATCGACAGCATGAGGGCTTAGCAATGGGCTCGCCATTATCACCAGCAATGGCGAATATATACATGGAATACTTTGAGGAAATAGCATTATAATCTATATCTCTAAAGCCAACTATATGGTTAAGGTACGTAGATGGCACCTTCATACTCTGGCCACACCAGGAAGATGTTCAGGTTCTACTGGACCATGTGAACTCAATAAGACCTTCGATACAGTTCACAATGGAGAAAGAGTAACAATACACTCCCATTCCTGGATGTTCTAATATATCGAAGAGAGCATGGGTTTAAGACAACCGTATACCGTAAACCGACATTCACCAGACAGTACCTCAATTTCAACTCCCACCATGCATACAGCTAAAGAAAGGGATCGTACGTTGCTTACAACACCGAGCAAGAGTCGTAAGTGGCGACCAAGAGAAGTTAGATAAAGAATTGGTCAGTATAAGTAACAACTACCCTGGGTACATGGCAGCAGCCCCACAAAACTGGGATAGGCGGGTACAAGAGGAGGAGGACAACAACGCTCAGAAAACAGTCTGCCTGCCTTATGTGAAGGGGTTATCAGGTAAAATACAAAGGATCTGCAGTCCATATAACACCAGGACAACCTTCAAAAGCTTGACGACACGTCGCAGATATCTTTCCCGAGTAAGACCCCCATCCATAGAGGAGAACATGACTAAAGACTGTGTGTACGCTATCCTGTGCAGCTGCCGAAAGGAATATAAAGGAGAGACAGGCCGCCCCCTCAAGATAAGGCTTCAAGAACACCAGAAAGCATTAACACGAGGGTAAGTAGAAAACCAGGTGTGGTTGAACACATATGGAGAGAGAAGGGAGATCCCCGCCCTCTGTGGGATCATGTTGAGATCATAGACAAGGAACACCATTGGAAAATTCGTAAACTTAAGCACGCATGGTAGGCCACAAAAAATCTCCTGAGCTGACCAAGCATAGAAATGAATACAATATGGGAACCAGTAATAAGGAGTGCCAGAGAAAAGCAATGATAAAAACAAAGTTGAAATATGAGCTCTGGTAAAAACATGCAATGATAACAGCAAAATTGCAATATGAGCACTGGCAAAAATGGTTGCTGAGAACATTCGGTTTATAATACCCAGAAATTCATATTCAGATGTCCTCAAGGACACATGGCACAGTGGATAAAGGCGGTGGTTAGATCCAGTGACAGGACCCAAAGAGTGTGAGTTCAATACCCGGTTAAGGCAGTGAGTTAGCAGGAGATAACTGATAACTGACATCCATCAAACATGGCACGTGGAACTAGAACAGTCTATCCAGTGAGCGAAATAAAGGGTTCACTTCACCTGAAGAAGGCCAGAGCGTACAACGGCCGAAACGTTGTAATAATTATGGCGACAAAGATGAGGACAATAGTCAAAATAATATAATTAAAATCGTCGACGAAGTCAGAAAATAAAGTTCAATAAATGATTTCTCGAGAACTCTACGGATAGATACATCGTTAACTTCAATTTTTACAAAACAATTAAAATTCACAGATGTAAGTAATAAAATAATTTGTTAAAAATACCCTCTGGGTATTGGTCGATTTGACATGCTTTGTTAATGAAAACGGACAAAGATATTGGCATGAAACGATAACTGTGACTTTAATGAAATAAAAGAACACATTATGAACAATTTATACCCGGTAATTGATTCTTTTTTCATTTTAAGATATCTATTCATATGTTTGACGATACAAAGTCGAGTGGGTTGAAAGAAATCGTATCTTGGACTCCAGAGCTAAAATCTCTGGCGATTTAAAAAAAAACTACTTTAAGCAAATGACTAATAATTATTTTGAATATTATTATTGGGATCTATCTATCTATCTATCTATCTATCTCAATATGTTAATATTTATCTAAGTCTAATAATATCTATCGGAACCCATTTATCAATTGCAATCTGTTTAAATATGTGTAACTATATCTATGTCTTCGAGGGTCAGTGAAAAACTAATACATTGTTTATTATATAGGAAATAAGGATCAAACATATCGCACATGAATATATAGTTATAACCAAAGCTTCACATCTCGACTTCTAATCATAGTCGGTACCTCGGTCAATGTTTGCATTCCTTTTTCCTCACCCTCTTACGTATCTATCTATCTATCTATCTATCTATCTACTAGCAGTAAAGCCTAAAAAGCAGCAGTTTCACCTTGTTTTTACTGATTTTTCTGTTAAAATATGATATGTACCTCTGTAAATCCCTTTTACAATGGCCTTGGCGTTTACTTTACTGTACAAATGCAGAAAACATGGAAAGTCTGCATTGAAACATTAAACGATCCTTTTTAAAACCATGGTATGAGTGTTAAATCCTGATATAAAAATAGGCTACCACAAACCTCTAGCCCATTTGGGATGCTTGATGCGCGCCCGCGTGACCCCCCGCCCCCCCCCGTTCACACATGATCTCGCATGACCCCGGAGCGTGAATGGGCCAATCAGCAGCAAGTATTACGCATCGCGCGTGCTACGCGTGACTAATAACACTAATCCGATTGGCTTTTGCAACGCAAAGTTCGGTTGCGACAGAAACCCTTCATTATGATAACTTTTATATCCGAAACCAAAATATGGACATTCTTGTCCTTTCTTATAAGCATTTAAATCCGACTTTTTTTTCTAATTATGCTACCGCTATTAAGTCTGACATGAAAAGTGCCCATATCTGCTTGTGTGCAGTAAACGCACATAATTACACACGTGTGCGTCCGATCAAAAATGAAAAATCGTTAATATTGATTTAAATATTGATTTGAATTAATTTTTGGCGCCCTCAAAACCTCCGCAGAACGATTAGCAGTAACTGTGTCAAATTTGGTTGAAATCGATTGAAAAATATAGGAGACCCGATCAAACATATAAACGAACACACACACACATGCATTCTGCCTTTTATATATGTAAAGATCTATCTATCTATCTATCTCTATCTTAGTTTTACATATACATCTATCTATTGTCCAAATTACTCTTCTTTTTCGAATGGTCACCATCTTGGTCACAAGCAGATGAGAGAATCGAGTTTTCTTTTTCCCACAGTAATTATATTTCGTATTTTGTTTTTCTTTCCACAACTAAACGTCAGGAAGGAAAATAGAAGCAAGTAAGAAAAAAAAAATAATACAATTTTAAAATTTCTTTAAGTAAACACGGTATTCTTACGACAAATGGGATCAAGATGGCTGTACCTCTCAAAAACCAGGAAAAAGAAACTCAGTTTAGTGATTCTTTAATTATGAAACATTTTGTGGGATGAACAATTATCTCATGCTGTTACCCGATTTGGACAATTTAGCTGTTACATATTGTATAAACAGTCAATAACATTAATTATGAACACGGCCAAAATGTGCTGGCCGTATTTAAAAAAAATCATTCCTATATCTCTAGATCGATACAATAAAAAATCTATTCATTCAGTTAAAAATAAAATATAAAAAAACATCCTTGATATTGATTAAACGAATAACGGAAAGATGTACAAATCATTTGTACGATTTGTACATACTTTATATCCGGAAAAGGGGAAAGACTACGAACACAAGAACACTGCTACAGATGCTTCTTGTTCTTCTTGTTCTTGTTCTTCTTGTTCTTGTTCTTCTTGTTCTTGTTCTTTTTCTTCTTCTTTTTCTTCTTCTTCTTCTTCCTCTTCTTCTTCTTCTTCTTCTTTTCTTCTTCTTCTTCTTCTTCTTCTTCTTCTTCTTCTTCTTCTTCAAATGCCATTTTCCGTGTGACAATTTTTTTCTTTTTTATGTAACTAGTTTCTTCTTTCTTTCTTTCTTTCTTCGTATTATTATTCATATTCTTATTCTTCTTATTATTATTCCTCTTCTTCTTCTTCTTCTTCTTCGTATTCTTCTTCTTCTTCTTCTTCGTATTCTTCTTCTTCTTCTTCGTATTCTTCTTATTCTTATTCTTATTCATATTCTTATTATTCATCTTCCTCTTCTTCTTCTTCCTCGTCTTCTTCTACTTTTTCTTCTTCTTCTTCTTGTTTTGATTCTTCTCCTTATTCTTCTTCTTATTATTATTAGTAGTAGTATTATTGTTTTTCTTCTTCTTCTTTTTCTTCTTCTTCCTCTTCTTGTTCTTATTCTTATTCTTCTACTTATTCTTATTGTTAATAGTATTGTTGTTGTTGTTGTTGTTCTTCTTCTTCTTCTTCTTCTTCTTCTTCTTCTTCTTATTATTATTATTATTATTATTTCACACCCAACATTGTTTTCGTTTGGCGATTTCTTATTTATCGAAAATAATATAATATAACGTTCATTTAAAAAAAAAAAAATAATGCATTTATAGATCATTTGATAAAAATCGCCTGAGAAGACCGTAAAGTTGTATCCAAGTAGAGGATTCAGCTGATGTCCTGATTTTTAAACAAACACTCTCTCTCTCTTTTCTCTCTCTCTCTCTCTCTCTCTCTCTATATATATATATATATATATATATATATATATATATATATATATATATATATATATATATATATGTGTGTGTGTGTGTCGTCCACAGGCAGACTGTTTCCTTCTATATATATGTAAACGAAAATCCCCATATACGATTGGGCAGGCATTTAATATATATATATATATATATATATATATATATATATATATATGGACATAGATGGTGATAGATAGAGATAGATATAGATATTTTGATTCATAGATCTATAGAGACATAGATATATAGATACATATATATTGATAATATTTTTAAATAATTAATGTATTTTTAATCTGATATTTTTACTATTTAAAACGTTATTATACTGAATATTTTGTAATTATTGAACAATGTGGGTTATGTCTAACAGCCGGTCTTATTAAACTAAAATGCGTTCCTCAGTATGTATCGAACCTTTGCCTTCGCTCAGATTTCTCGAATGTGCAGGCGGTAAATGTAATACATATTACCCATTGTCTAATAAAATTGTTTCATGATAATCGGGCGTCTATTTTCAATTTGAAGTATCCATTGTAATAACGTTGCATTGTAAAGTGCATGATGCTGTTTCTGTTTCTGCAACAGAAAACTCCAAAATACATGAAGAATTTCTGCCATATCGGATCTGGTGCTCCTGCTGCACATCTCAAGATTCTCGAGAAAATCCAAAGAAGGATTTGGCATGTAATCGATGATGACCCGGCATGTCGAGTTTTATCACATTCTCTCCGATGTGACGTGACTTCACTCTCTCTTTTCTACAAATATTTCTATGGCAACTGCTGTGACGAACTTTTTCCCTGGTGACCCGACTATTTGAATTTAAGCGAGCTACTTGACTGGCACTTAGGTCCCACCGTTTTACTGTTGTAATTCAACCGCCACTTCAACCCCAACGCCACTTCTTCTTTTCTCGAACTGTTAAACTGTCTTCTGTTTCTTTGCAATTCCTTTTTGAAAAAATGATTTGACGCTGAGATGTCGTGTCAGGACTGTTAACGTTGCATATTCTTCTTTGGATTTTATCAAGAATTTCGAGATATTTATCAGAAACACAAAAGTAAATGTGCCGACAATATTCAATGCATGGGCGAATTGTAGAATTTTAAATCGGCAAGATAAATTCTGGTGAGAAAGGTTGTTTAGTAAGTAAAAGTGATAATAATTCCCCCCACCAAAAAAAAAAATTAGTTAATGATTCGATATAATCATTACAGTTGCTAGCCCTTCTATTATAAACACTGTCCTGATAATATAATGCGTCCTTAAAAAAGAATTAAAATAAATAGCGGACAACTTTTTCTTCCCGCGGTCCAACACATCTGCTTATGGGTCTGTCAAAACGATGTGGGTTTTGTCTGCATATACCATGACCCCTTCCTCAGAAGAACTTGCTTCATTTGTTTCAAAACCTTAAAAAGCCTTTGGAGAAGATGAAATGGTTCAGATGTAATAACAGCCACAGAGAGAAAGAAATTGAATGTTTTACGCCTTGTTTTCTTTTCTTTTTGAGGCTCAAAGGAATCTTTGAAACAATGTCTTAAACATGTCGAAATGCAGGTTGCATAGTTGTAGGTCATTTCTTTCTTGGTCGGGCCAAGAACTTTTCAGCACCTCCTTGTAACGTACGTGTTACCTCAGGCTGTTTCGAAACGATTGGCTGTCTTATTAAACCAATTCCAGAATCTGTTATGAACCAAGACCAAGGGAGATAATTAGAAATTCAAAATACATTCGAAACAAGCCCAGCGTGAAATTAACGCTATTTTTTAAAAAAGTCTTTTCATTGTTTTACAGAATTGTATAAAAATTGGTTAGAATCTTCCTTGATGTATAGCTTCGTTTAGAAATTAAAAAATACAGTGAAAAATACAAAGAAGATGGAAATAAATAGTTTAAAAACTAGATATCACTTCATTTGACGAAGAGTAATGATAAAAAATGAATGAATCAGTGTGAGATATTTTTTAAATAAAAAAAATACATGTCGGTCATTGGTCAGTATGAATCGAACTATTTGAAGTTCTATTCAATGAACCGGTCTAGTGAGACTCAATATGATGAATTCATATTTCTATGAAGATTGTTTTATAGAAATAACGATTAAAAAATCCCACTTGTCCAAAAATTTTGTTTAAAGAAAACCTTAGTGGTCATTTTATGCCGAAAATGTACGACGTGAAATCTGTCTTCCATTATGGATGTGAGTGCTAAGAAAATCTCAAAGATAAAGAGAAGATTTGAAGCAACAGAAATGTAGTTCTAGAGAAGAATACTGACGACAACATACATCGAACAAATGAGCAACGACGAACTTTTGGAGAAAATGGAAATAAAATGGAAACCCTTACTTAACATCAGGAAGAAACAGTTGAAGTTTCTGGAGTATATAATTAGGAATGAGGGTTTGGTAAATCTGATACTCACAGGCCAGATAGAAGGAAGAGTGACAGATGGAATCAAAGCATAATATATTTAGTGAGCTTGATTTAATCGATGGCGAAATAGGACTCAGTAGAAAGGCAAAGTTTATTAACACGGGACAGGAAGATGTGGAGAGCCAGGATCTCCTATGTCCTGAGTGGACACGGCGCATAAAGAAGAAGAAAAAACTGGACATACAAGCGGTTACATATAAGAGGAATAATGTAAACTCATTAATATAGGTGACTGCTGTCATATTTATATAATCTGATCGTGCTGGATGTGATGATAAACTGCAAATTGCAGCAAGGTCTTATATCTTTAGATTTTGAAGAGTATGAAACTACCTGTTAATTTGCAGTTGTTCCCAGGTCCACACTGACACAGTGTGGTAGCACCTGTTTCCAGGTCCACACTGACACAGAGTAGTAGCACCTGTTCCCAGGTCCACACTGATACAGTGTGGTAGCACTTGTTCCCAGGTCCACACTGACACAGAGTGGTAGCACCTGTTCCCAGGTCCACACTGACACAGTGTGGTAGCACCTGTTCCCAGGTCCACAATGACACAGAGTAGTAGCACCTGTTCCCAGGTCCACACTGACACAGTGTGGTAGCACCTGTTCCCAGGTCCACACTGACACAGAGTGGTAGCATCTGTTCCGAGGTCCACACTGACACAGAGTGGTAGCACCTGTTCCCAGGTCCACACTGACACAGAGTAGTAGCACCTGTTTCCAGGTCCACACTGACAGTGTGGTAGCACCTGTTCCCAGGTGCACACTGACACAGAGTGGTAGCATCTGTTCCGAGGTCCACACTGACACAGAGTGGTAGCACCTGTTCCCCGATCCACACTGACACAGTGTGGTAGCACCTGTTCCCAGGTCCACAATGACACAGAGTAGTAGCACCTGTTCCCAGGTCCACACTGACACAGTGTGGTAGCACCTGTTCCCAGGTCCACACTGACACAGAGTGGTAGCATCTGTTCCGAGGTCCACACTGACACAGAGTGGTAGCAGCACCTGTTCCCAGGTCCACACTGACACAGTGTGGTAGCACCTGTTCCCAGGTCCACAATGACACAGAGTAGTAGCACCTGTTCCCAGGTCCACACTGACACAGTGTGGTAGCACCTGTTCCCAGGTCCACACTGACACAGAGTGGTAGCATCTGTTCCGAGGTCCACACTGACACAGAGTGGTAGCACCTGTTCCCAGGTCCACACTGACACACAGTGGTAGCACCTGTTCCCAGGTCCACACTGACACACAGTGGTAGCACCTGTTCCCAGGTCCACACTGACACACAGTGGTAGTACCTGTTCCGAGGTCCACACTGACACAGAGTGGTAGCACCTGTTCCCAGGTCCACACTGACACACAGTGGTAGCACCTGTTCCCAGGTCCACACTGACACAGAGTGGTAGCGCCTGTTAAAGTCCCAGGTCTGTGAAAATATTTAAGCCCCAAACTGTGCTCAAAATACCATGAAAATATAAAAATAGATTTTTATAGTAAAAATAGCAGCAAATCATTTTTAGAAAAAAATATTTACAGCAATATATATAATATATATAAACTGATTGTATCTAATGTCAAGGAGACATTTTGATGAGCTCGTTCTGGGCATAACGATAAACTACATCTGGCAGCAAGGCCTCTGATGTCAAAATACCATGAACGTATCGAAGAATATTTTTATAGTAAAAGTGACAGCAATATATCTTTTTTTTTAAATACCAACAATGCACTTGACTTTCAACAAAATGCTCTTTACAAAAACACGGCAATGGAACCTGTGTAATGACAACAGTGTAGGTTTTAAGAAAGCTTTATTCAACTGAGAATACGAAATTCGCGTAACAGTCATGCCATGTGCCATGCGTGATACACGTTTAGGTGATCATTTATCTTTTGATACATGACTGACGAGGCAGATTTTTGTCCCGCAGTAGGTTGCCATTTCCTTCTGCGGTAGACCAGTTGCCATCCAAGGTTATAGAACCTTGCCTGTCCTGCTATTTACCCATAACTGGGGGAGGGGGAGAAGAAGTGGATTCATAACTTTCCCAAGGGTATTAGCACGTAAATCAATGTAAGAGATTCGACTCGAATTCGAATTCGACTCTCCGATTCCTCAATCCAAGCCGCTATCCATTACTCCACCGGAATGTCTTTTTATAGGCCCAGTAAACAGAAATAGGTTTCTCAAAGAGGAGAATAACAAAATAAGGGAGACTACTCTTGATTACGCATAACAACGTGATCTACAAACTGATTTCTTACAAAGAATACATATTCTATTCATACGAACCTACCCTAAAAATCTTGTCCGCATTAAATAACCCATTGGTGTTGATAGGCCGCAAAACAAGATAAACCAATCCAAACTATAAACTGATATTACGATATATATCTATATAAACTCATATTTCTTCATCTTCC
>CAHIKZ030000021.1:597500-605000 GCA_903632075.3 Acanthosepion pharaonis
AGGCACCATTGCGAAGCGCTCATCCGAAAAATTACCATGAAAATAATTATAGAAAAGGTAGAGAGAAGCAACATTACGGCGTTTGGAAAGTAACTGATTGAAGCCGGGTCGCCAGATTAGGACTAATAATATTACAGATTCTTCTTTGGATATCATCACGTAAATAATCATACTTATTATAAAACCCAGGTCGTGTGTGTGTGTGTGTCTGTACGTTTGTATATTGGATCGGATTTCCTACATTTTTCAAGCAATTTCGACAAAACTTCACAGGACTGCTTAAAATTACCTTGAGGTGGTCCTGACAGCGCCAAAAATTGGAAAAACACAATTGCTTTTTGCACGAAATCAATTTGAAAACACGATTAAGATGCATCGCGAGAATGAACGGAGGACAACTCATATCGATTTATACTTACTATAAAACCCAGGTTGTGTGTGTGTGTGTGTGTGTGTGTGTGTGTGTTCGTTTATATATGGGATCGGATTTCCTACATTTTTCAACCGATTTCAACAAAACTTCACTTTTTTTTGGCAGGTAGTGTTTCTTATTGTCTTGCACACTTTTTTCTTTATTTTGACATTCAGAATGCTTTAAAAATTCCATTTACAAGACAATTGTTTAAAAATAAAATTCTATTCAATCGGTAGACTCATAACGATTGAAAACAATGTTTTTGTTTGAGTTTGGGTTTGACCAATTCGTAAAAAAACAAAAAAAAAAAACTAATTAAGACATGCGTGTCCGTCAACCTTAAACAATAATCTTTGTCAATTTTATTTTTCAGTCTTTATGATGGTCGATACTTGATCTATCTCTTACTGTTACATCCCCAGGCAACGCCGGCTCTACTGCAAGTAATGAATAATCATGATACCTCATTTCAGAGATATAGACAGACATTTTCATCTTATAATAATGTTCGATTTTTCGGTTAAATGCATTTTTAATAAAATTTACCCCGGCAAGGCAATGATTCCACTAAGAGACAAAAGGTTACTGGATGTGAAAGAATTAGAAAACAGAAACACTAAAAAGGACCGAGAACAAAAGAAAATCATTCAGAACGACAGTCGATAACGATTGACATTGCGTTTAAATTTTTGAAATTGAAGATCATTGTTGGCTGGAACGCATAGAACCGGAAGATATTTGCACAGCGATAAATGCGAGAAAAGATATTTACAGCTACATCTCGCCAATTCAACTGTAAATTGATGAGAGCTTCTTGCCAATCTAGTATTGCGCTTAAATTCATAAAGTTTTGATACCGTAGCGAAGGCCTCATTCGAAAAAATATTCCTTGAAAGTATTTATAGAAAAGGCAGAGCGCAGCTATATTAAGGCGGTGGGAAAGTGACTGAAGCCGAGATGCCAGAATTGAAACTTAGGGTCAATAATATTGCTGATTCTTCTTTTAGATTTTGTTAAAGGGTTCTAGATAAATAGAAGGAGCACCGGACGATATGTTGCAGAAATATTCAAATTCATGAACGAATGGTAGACTTATAAATAGATGATCTAGCAATGGATTCAATATAGTCTTTCCACTTCATGTCAGCCGAGGACAGTAGCCTCAGAAGACACAAGGAGTTGCTTCCCTGGAGGTTAGCATCAGCCATGCAGATGGAAGGCAGAGACAGTTCGCTTAAATTGTTAATAGAGAACAATTAAATTTTTGAAGCCTTAAAATTAACAAGCCATCCTTTGCCACAGTTAACTACAGACTGATGATCCTTTTAGATATTTTGTTAGAATCTGTTTATATTTGATTCAATTCATATATATATATATATATATATATATATATATATATATATATATAGAATTGAATATATATATATATATATATATATGAAAGTATCGCAAATATAGCGTTTATAGCTATAGACAGTGTGTACATATGAATCAACGCTGCATATTGACTGTCAATTTTACGTTGCAATGCGATCTTCAGACCAAGTGATTCTGCTCTTTTAGTGGTTTTTATATGGAGAGGTCAGTTTATATCGCCCATTCCGGGAATAAAACAATACATTTTCAGAACAAGATGAACACGTAAACAAGAATACAGAACATTTCCAAATGTAGACGTTAAATGCAGGCGTAAAATTCATTCTACGTTACCTGAAACACGTTAATGACTGAGTCTGAACAAAATGCCCTGATATAATTTTAATAAACATTATTACTATAAGCAAAAACACAAAAAGAAAAAAAGTACAAAATGAATGGATAAATTGTATGAATGAATATCATAAATTACGGCGTGCAAGTCAATCTCAAGACTTTTATTTAGACATTTTCAGTTAGGCCTATAACTACCTTATAGGTCGACCCTGAACATAAGGCAAGATAAGTTGGACCAAAACTTAGTCGTACCGGTAAAACAATTTAGGTTACAGTATACGATAACATGTGGCACAACGTATAAAACCTACAACACACACCGCTAGGTACCGTATATTGTATCGGTATATGTTAGAGAAATTTTAAAATTTGTCAGGTCTAGTGATAAACGAATTAAAGTCAACATCAACAGCTATAATATAATAATAATTATTAATAAAATAATAATTAATACCTTAGCACCTTATTTTTTGATAGTACTGCTACATATCTTGTGTTATTGTGATTACGACTGAGTAGTGAGTTCGATCCTCACTGGGTGCCCCCTGCTTTCTGTTTTTTTACCACATCTGAGCTATGCTTGGAAAGTAACAATCTTGTGTTATTGTAAAACATAGTATCACTCATCCGCCATTTGCATCAGTGATGTAAACAAACAAGCAGTGACGTCACCAACCTCATGTGGCGAACCGCAAAACTGTTGCTTTGTTATACAATCGACATTTAATGAACCACTATAACAATGGACAGACCAGCAAGACAATTAGCGATAACAACCGGGTAAACACTTGGAGTTTTCATGGACGCGATGCGTACTCTAGCATTAATAGAATACTTAATTTCTGCTACTATTTACTTATTTTATATTAATTCCTGTGTTAATAGGACAAATATGTACAGTAAACGGAATATTTGCTGGCATATATTTGTAGCAGCTTGCTAAAGATTCGGTAAGTGGAGTAAGAGTACTCACCCACTAGTTTACTAATTGGTGGTAAAGGTTTGCATTTTATGCCCGCCATATAAGTTGGCTCTTAGTTTGGCAACTATGTCTTTTGCGTGAACACTCGATTTATAGGCAGCAATTTACGCTATATATATATATATATATATATATATATATATATATATATATATATATATATATATATATATATATAAGTCAAGTAATGAAAATGTTGGTAATACGTATGGATAATCACAAGGAGGATGAAATCCGGAGAGCTCAATATAAAATCAGAGCGAATAATTTAATTTAAAGAAAACAAGGAAATTTTAAGTTTCTATGGTTATAATTTATTTCTCCAGGGAGATTCTTTTTTCCCTTGGATAATCAGGAGACCTCACTTTCAATGATGAAAAATGAATTTAAACTTACTCCTAAATTATATATATTTATATTACACGTACATTATATATATATATATATATATATATATATTACAATTTATATATATTTATATAAACTTAAATTATTTATATATATATATATATATATATATATATATATATATATATATATATATATATGCATAAAAATTTATCTGATTTAACCAGTAGAAGACAATATTTATGAATAAAAATGACAATAGGAAAACTGGTAATTGCTGACGCGTTTCGTCAATGTGGACTTTATCAAAGCAAAATACGTCGTATTTTTTGATAAAGTCCACATTGATGAAACACGTCAGCAATTGAATAGTTTTCCTATTGTTATTTTTTATTCATAAATATATATATATATATATATATATATATATATATATATATATATATATATATATATATATATCTTACACTTAATATATTTACATTATTCTTAAATTATATATATATATATATATATATATATATATAAAAAAAAAAAAGTGCCCAATACAAAATTTTAAATCGAATATGTAGAACTAGGATAAAAAAAAAATGTTTGCGAGGTTGAATGGCATATTAGCCATTTATATATATATATATATATATATATATATATATATATATATATATATATATATATATATTAGTGTGTGTGTGTGCGCGCGTGTCTGTGTTTGAACGTGTATGTCTGTGTGTACAGAAAAACAGAGGAAGAGAATAGAGGAAGAAATAAAACTCTATTTCAGAAAATTGATTGAAATTTTCCCGTTAATAATTCTAAAGTTGCTGCGAAAAATTAGTGTATTTATTACAACATTGTTGCTCCATATTTAATCTTGCTCATAAATTGTTATCTTCAAATTAATAAAAGTCGCTCACAATTTTGATACTGATTCATTAGACCAAACTCTTTCCTCTGTGTATCGCTTAATCAAACATAAAAAAAAGGAACGAATACGTCCTTGGAAATAGTAAGATGCTCTAAGATAGGAATTTCCATCAGAGGAACAGCATTGAATTATATCGGATTTAATAACAAGATCAGGATTCAATAAAATTATCAGCTAAGAAGGAATTGATGATCATCTTTCAAAAATTCACTGACCTACGTGAGTAATCTAACATGAGGAATATTAAAATCGTTTCAGCTCAGATATTTTAAGTAATCAATCAGCCAATTAATCTATTTTTCTTAAAGTTTTGTTTACTAATATACTTTTTCACGATTAAGTGTCACTAAGTGAAAATTCACGACGGTAGCAATAATCTTTTTGATTGCAGGAATAACTCGCCTAAAGCCTCAATACGTTCCCCAAAATATTTGCATAGCATTGAATGAAGATGTGTTTAGTATGTATTTATGTATGAACAGAACGTGGTTAGAATGTTTGCATTCTGACTATGAAACTCGGGTTGAATCTCATCATGGTTGATTTGTCAAAAAGAAGACTTGGTGATGTTATCGGAAAGGAGGGGGTGGATCCCAGCGTGCGGCACCTTTCCAAAGTGACTGAAAACCATACCACCTGTTGACCCAAGCCTTGTGAGTTAATTTGGGTAGACGCAACCTTTGGGGCCGTCGATAGCTGTGCTAGCACGAAGTCACAAGTCATCGCTGCCGAGGGCCTGAGCGTACTAGCCTTGTTTAAATTGTTGATCACGCCAGACAACACGCTCTTTCCATGAAACTGTAACTAAGGTTTGCTCAGCATAGTTGCAGTATAAACCACAGGTGGGCGCTGTGGGTGTTGAATAAACTAAAATGCGCCTGAGCAAGCGTCTGCAATAGGGATTGACTACCCGCCCTAGTAGACGGGTATCATCGAATGCGAGTGGCCAGCAATACATCTATCTATCTATCTATCTATCTATCTATCTATCTATCTATCTATCTATCTATCTATCTAATGTCTCTATATATCCCTGTTTGTTAAGATCTATGTATCTATATTGCCGTCGGCTGAGATCAAGAATGCTTTTATGTTTATGCATGTATGTATTTAGGCAGTATGTCTAAATTCAAGCATGTTTGGTTGAATAATCTAGAAATAATATATATATATATATATATATATATATATATATATATATATATATATATATATATATATTCTTTTCAGGATTAAATATGAATTTCTTAGTGTTGTTATTAAAATGATTAAGAAAGACGCCGTAGTTGTAGCTATTTCTTCTATTGTCCTAAACATGCTTGAATGTATGTATGCATTTATCTCCCTCTGCCTGTTCATATCTATCTATATATCTCGCCTTCAGCTGAGATAAAGAATACGTTTATGTTTATCTATCTATCTATCTATCTATCTATCTATCTATCTATCTATGTCAGTCTATTTAATATATATGTATAGCGGTTTGTTCGTTATATATATATATCTCTATTTATGTAATAAATTTCGGTATATAATTCCGACAGAGTTATAAGTTATTGACATTTGGAAAAGCGTTCATGAAAATATGTTTCGATAATAATATTCGATAATGGTTTCATCATAAGTTGTATAACGAGAAATGTTTTCTGTGTGTTTAAAATAAATCTTATATTATTTTTCCAAGCAGGCGTTGCTCGAGACTAAAAAAGAGAAAGAAAATGAATGATTTTTTTAAAAAACTCGTTTAACATTTAATATTCAACGCTGTAAGCGTTCGATTTTTAAAATGGAAATCCTTCACAATGGGTAGAAAATAGATGAAAGAAATGTTTTTATGCGTTCTGCATGCCGACAATATGTAATAAATTTCGGTATGTAATCCTAACAGAATTATAAGTTATTGGCATTTGAAAAAAACATGCATGAAATTATGTTTCTTAAACAATATCACATAATGAGTTTTGGCTATTATGGCTTCATCATATGGATAACGAAAAATAGGTTGTGTGTGTATGCATTTGTGTGTGTTTAAAATAATTAAATCTTACATTATTTTTCCCAAGATGGCTTAGCTCGAAACTAAAAATAATGGAGAACACATGGATAAAAACAATTTCTTTCATTAATTTTCTACCCATTCTGAAATATTTTCCATCTCAAAACTGGAACACTTATGGCGGAGAATATAAAATTTTAAACGATTTCTTTTAAAAGAACCTCATTTTCTTTCTCTTTTTAGTCTTGTTTTTGTCAACGCCAGCTTGGGAAAAGTAATGTAAGATTTAATTAGTTTAAAGACAGACAAATTCATACACATACAACAAACTTTTCGTAATCCATTTGATGAAGCCATAGAGGCGAAATGCATCATCGGATATTATTTTCGAAACATACTATCTATCTATCTATCGCAGTCTGTCCATAAATATGACGCCATCAGATAGGATCAAGAATATGCTGAAAGTCCCACAAAAATAAGGCTTCCTATCTTTACTGCCCTCATTTATAAGTTTTTGCCTCGCGTACAAAATTATGAATACATTTTTTATTCTTGTGCAAACAAATTCGTTTCGAACTTTTTGAATGTCGGGCAATCACAACCTATTTCTGATTCACGTACAAGCCAACCCTATGTGAAGCATAGGTGCAAATTACATTTGTTTTATTACGTATAGACAGCAAAAATTTACAAGTTCCCCTTGCGCTATGTCTTTGCTTATGACCGGGCATATGATTTATAATATATATATATATATATATATATATATATATATATATATATATGCAATTTTTTATATATTTTTGTCTGACGATCGCAAATAGCGTGAAACCCAGGACCCAAACTCATATCAATCCAACTATATATATATATATATATATATATATATATATATATATATATATATATATATATATATATATATATATATATATATATATATATATATAGAGAGAGAGAGAGAGAGAGAGAGAGAGAGAGTAAAAGACAATTGAAAGAGAGAGAACCAGATGAAACTGGCACGAACAAATACTTTGACTATATAAATATTGTCTTTTTCTTCAGGTTAACGCTGAGAAATTTTTCATATATATACATATATATATATATAT
>CAHIKZ030000021.1:607500-677500 GCA_903632075.3 Acanthosepion pharaonis
TGCTGTTGAAATCTGAGCAATCACGAGAAACACCTGTCACTGAGGTATAATTAACTTTGAAAAGAATCGTCTCAATCATCCGAGAGAATTAAGAATTAAGATTAAATCTTGAGCTTAGATATCAACCCATATCACGGTCAAACCTTTAGTATGCCTTTCGTGCGTATTTTTTTAAAATCCAATGCAGGATTGTTGTCTCATACGAAACATAAACATAAAAACTGATCTGAAAGATACTCATACGTTGAAAACCACAGGAGAGTCTCTCTCTCTCTCTCTCTTTCTCTCTCTCTCTCTCTCTCTCTCTCTCTCTCTCTCTCTATATATATATATATATATATATATATATATATATATATATTATAACATCACTACAAAAGTAATCATTTTGTTTTAAAAATTCTGAAATATTATTTGGTTTACGCTGCATTGAACATTCTTTTGAGAATATTGTTTTTTGGTTATAGGAATTTTATTCCATCTGCACCAACCCTGTACTTTTCAATATATATATATATATATATATATATATATATATATATATATATATATATATATATATATGTATATGGAGGTGATGAATGTGATGTGCATGAAAAATATAACAAATTTTGATTTTTTTCAGGGTATATTCAATTAGAATCTCTTGACAGTATTCTCCGAATGCAAATTTCACGAAATTGAATAAGAAAAATGAAAGAAAAAAGGTTAAAATTTTTCTTTTGAAAGCACAAGAAGTTTTCAGATTTTCAATAACATTGTAAGTTCCCTAAAATGAAGGAACATTTTCTTTTTGTAACTGTTATAAAACGCACTGATCTATATGTATCCAATCAACAATTAATTTTGCATTTTATTCATAATGCTCAGTTAATAAGTTTCAAGAACAGCCAAGTAGATAGGGAAAAACAAGCATAACACACTGTTTTGCTGGATATTTAATAAACAATATTTCTTGATTAATAATAATATTAATAATAATAATAATCAATTTTGTTAACATTTTGAGAGCGTTTCATGATGATATATTTCGGAGAAATATTCCGTGTTTTAAGGAGATTTTTCTCGATGTTACTATCGTTTGTTTTAAACGAATCAAAGACACCAGTCAAATTATAACGAATAAAAACGATCACACACAAAACTCCATGAAGGTCTCTGATTTTTTGTATTCAAGAAACGAGTTATAGAACGGGAAATCCTGTTCGTTATGCAACAACATTAGTCATGTCAATTCCATCATAAATTCTGAGAAACATTATGATTTCTACAACAGGTGACAATTTTACTGTTTCCCATTTCATATATGCTGCGCAATGTACAAAACATGACTTGATTTATGGGGGTTGTACAACTGAAAAATTAAACACACATTTTAATGGCAACGAGTGTGATATCCGTCACAAGAATATGACATCGTCAGAACTTGAAGTACACTTGATCACAAACGACAGTTTGAGAGACAATCTCTTGGGGTACACATTCTGAAAAAATAAATCAGAATCCACCGTCCTTTCAACACTAAACCCTTTGAGCCCTACCCACCGCCTTACCGGTGGTAGAGAAAAATGACGTAATGCCCAGCAACCGGTTGAACGCTGGATAAACAATTATAACCATTTTTATATTAGGTTGGTGCAAAAATAATGACGTAAGAATGTCGTTTTTTGGCGTAGAAAAGTACGTCAAAAAACGACATTATTACGTCATTATTTTTCCACCGACCTAATATTTACCGTGAAATATTACATTCCAATTATTAGCGAAATTTGTATCTGGATCTCAGGCAGAACAGTTAAAATTGTTCAGGAACGCTTGGCTTAAAGGATTAATCCTTTAGAGCAGTGTCCAGGGAAATGGCGTAATGCCCAGCCACCGGTTGAACGGTGGTTAAATGCATGTAACGATTTTTATATCTACCGTGAAACATTATATACCAATTATTTGCGAATTTTGATTCAGGATCTCAGGCAAAAGGGTTAAAATTGTTCAGGGACGCAGGGCTCAAGAGGGTTAAAACACACAGAGATAATTACATATGCAAAATAGTAAAGACCGCACCTCACGGGGGGGAATGAAAGCTGAGTTCCATAAAATTTAAATTTAGCTGTTTGATTAATTCCTCTTACTAAGTAACCAGCTAATATAAAATTTCAAGATGAGCACAGACTCTATCATGTTACTCACATTTCAGTTGCATTCCATTCACGCTGTCTACGGTTCATTTGCTTTGGCACGTTGATTACCAGTACAAGCAACGTTTGTACAAAGACTTGTTGTCTAAAAAAAATATTTTTATACTTGTAAGCAATTTTTAAACACAAGACAGACATACTCTCGGAATATTGTTAAACATTGTTAATTACTGTATTTTCTTTTTTCCTATGTATATCGTGCTCTTCTGAAAGTGTGGTAATAATAATAATAATAATAATAATAATAATAATAATAATAATGAAACTGCAAGAAACTGGTACGAACACCACCTAGACCCAGTTAAAGAAAAGGACCCTGTAACAATTGAATGGGATTTTACAATACACAAAGAGAGAACAATCAATCTAATCGCCCAGACATCGATATTAGAGTCCACAAAAATAGAGTATGATTTTTTAGTGATATCTTCAAAAACTGTAAATAAAATACAAGGATCTTGAATGGAAATCTAAAAAATATAGAAGATGAGGACATCGATAATTCCAGTTGTAGCTGGTGACTTGGATTGATTGGAAAATAGTCCTATAGACTCATTGAAGAGATTCTTGGTAGCCTATGACTTAAAGAAATATAAAATCTTGTACTGAAAAGTCCAACACACAATACGAAGTGTTTATCTCTGGAAAATGTGAATGCGTTTTTTTGTGTGTTAATTAAAAAAAAAACGATCAGTGGTAAATGTCATGAATCCATTTCTGAATTTAAAGCAAATAATAATAATAATAATAATAATAATAATAATACACAGACGAAACAATCAAAGCTAATCGCCCAGACATCAGGATTAGAGACTGCAAAGACAATATGCGTCTTGTTATTGATATGGAAGTCCCTACAAACTGTAATGTATCTTTGAAGATTTTCAAATAACTATTAAAGTGCAAGAATCTTGAAATCAAAATCTACAAAATAAGGCAGATGAGGACATCAATAATTCCAGTTGCAGTTGGATTCTTCGAATATGATAGTGTTGTGGTACGATCCACCTAATTTACATAATGGAGTACCGACCATATAAATATGGGTTGGTACCGGGAAGACGAGGGAAGTAACAAGAGATCCAATCCAGAGACTCTGCCCGACTGCGATTAAGTCAACCCATTCTACAGGAACAGTCTTCCCAAGAATATACCAAAACTAACTGTAAATATTCTGTACATTTTCCTTGTTTCAATACATTTTGTTTACGTACATTTTGTGTTGTATTATTATTATTCCACGCTTATCCAAGCTTCAACAGATAGGAAAATATTCCAATAGACTAATTGAAAGGATTCCTGATAGCCCATGCCTTAAAGAAATACAAAAATTGTTTTCACAAGTTCAGCCCACACATTACGAAGGGCTTTATTTATGTAAAATATGTTTTTTTTTTTGCAAAACAGCGCAGTGAAAAATGTTTTCTGAGCTTAGGTCTCTGGAGGGTAACCAGAAAGTAATGATTATACACCAGGAATCAAAGGAAATAAAACGTTTTCGCTTTGTCGAGTCTACCGGTGACGTGCTCACGGCCATAAATGAATTTTTAAACCAAGCTCTTGATAATAATGGCGAAACTCGAGCCGTGTTTGTCGATATCATTAAGGCGTTTGATAAGGTTTAGCATACCAGCCTTTTTTGTAAGATTCAGGGATACGATATTAGAGGACGATTATTTGATTTAATACAATCATTCCTGTCAAACCGTGAAATGAAGGTCGTCCTAAACGTGTTCTTATCCAGTTCCTTTCATACGAACGCTGGTGTTCCCCCAATGCTCTATCCTGGGTCCTGCACCCTTTCTGATCTTCACCAAGGATTTTCGTGATATCATCATTTCTCAAGTAAGCAACTACGCAGACGACACTACTATTTACTTGTGTCTCAATAGTAAATCCGGCATTGCTGACAAAGTTAACGTGACCACTGGTCTCAAAAACGACCTCCAATCTGTGATTGAGTGGGGCACAAAATGGTTTGTAAACTTTAATGCCTCTAAAACGAAACTGCTCTCATTTACTCATCATAGAACAAACTCCGGAACGCCTATCAGCATGGCTGTTGCCCAACTCTACGAGAGCTTCTCTCTGCGCCTTTTTTTTTCAGAAGACCTGATATGGAACAACTGCATTGAATCAATAACTTCATTTACCGCAAGGAAAGTTGATTCCCTGTGTCACAACAGAAGGTTTTTCCCACCTGAGTTCATCCTTCAAATCTATCATTCGTCCTTGCTTTGAGTATTGTTGCCATATATGATCTGGTGCCTCCGCTGTACATCTCGATGTCTTAGACAAAATCCAGAGACGGATATGCAATGTGATAGGTCCTGATCTGGCACCTCGTCTAAAGTCATTTTCTCACAGACGTGTTGTGGCTTCCCTCTGTCTTTTCTGCAAATATTTTCATGGCAACTGCTCTGACGAGCAACTTTCACTGGGACCCTGACCCTGCATGGATTTCGGCGTCCTACAGTGTGCATCTGGGTCCCACCCTTTCCTTGTCGAAACGGTTAAATGTAAACCCCACTTCTACTCCAACAGCTTCTTCTCTTGCACTTCCCGACAGTGGAACACCCTTCCTCTTACTTGCTTCAAGGATAGCAATAATCTTCAAATGTTCAAATGTAATATCAATCGACATCTTCTGATGCCTTGATCCTGATCCACGTCCTTCTCTAAATCCTTTCCCCAAAAACCTCTCTTTACTCTTGCTCTCTCTCCACTCTGTAACTCCTTACGTGCTAGTGACACTCCCGCCTCGCTTGGTGTGAAATGCTTAAAGATAGTAGTAGTAATAATAATAATAATAATAATAATAATAATAATAATGAAATTCGTACAGTGGGTAATATTCAAATTACTTGGATTATAGTTTCATCATAATTCTTCTTTTAAATCATTTCCTAGCAAGCAAGCAAATAAAGTCACTAAGACGCAACGAGCTACTGAATGTGAAGGATTATGAGAGAAAAATAAGAAACATTATTAAAGAGAGAGAACAATATAAGAATAGGAATTAAGAAAACCGGAGATAGCGATTGATATTACATTTAAAATTTGAAGATCAATGTTGACTGCAAAGCAAGAAAATGAATGTGAGTCGAAGATCTAGAAATTGTCCTGGAAAGCAAAACATACAAAAAACTTGGAAATTTTGACACGGAAACCGATAACCCCATCTCAGCAGGATGATTAAATATGATAATTAATGCACACAGAAACTGTCATATTGTAGTTGTTAACCTGCCAGTAAACCACAGCGTAATTATAAAGAAGTGTGAGAAATTAGAAAAAAAAATGGCTATGCTTGAGAACTGATCAATATCACCGCTGTGTACAAACGGGCGTAGAATGAAAGTCGTAGAAATTGTGTTTGAATCAACAGAAATTAAGATAAAAGAAAGACGAATAAAAAAAAATACTAATATTTGATAATGTATCATCAAAGCAGAATAGAATACAATATAACATTAGATGTAGTTATTGGTCTAAATTGTAGCAAAAATACAACTGAGATTAAGAAGAAAAATGTAAGGCTAAAATTAATTTAAGTTAACTATACTTCATTTGATAATAATACTTGTCAACATAATATTACTATTCCTGGTCTCTACTGGGTATGACGATAAACTACACCCGCGTGCCGGGTAAGACGATAAACTACGTCCACAGCAAGGCCTCTGATCGGGAGGTTTTGAAGACCGTGGTACCACCTCTTAATTACTGGTGTTCTCAGGTTCACCCTGACACCGGGTGGTAGCACCTGTTAAGATACCAAATATGGGTAAATAGTTAGCCCCCAAACTGTGGTCAAAACACTATGTAAATATAAAAATAGGTTTTAATACCAGAAATACTTTGTAAAAAATATTTATTACCAGCAATACATTTATGAAGAAAAAATATTACCAAAAATAAAACTTTTGTTGGCATTAAATAACCCATTGAACCAAACCAAACTAAACCGAAGCAACTATTCCTCGTCGTAAATAGCCATCTAAAATGTACGTATAAAATAGAAGTGAAATTAAGATGACTAAACTATGGTTAAAAACACCCTTAATTGTCAGTATTAATCTAAAAATACTAAAGACTAATATTATAATACTATTACTGTTCATCTTTGACTATCTGGATGGTAACTGTAAAATACAACTTAAATTAAGATGAAATTAAAACAACAATAAATGGGATTACTTCATCCAAAGTACTAACATTTCAAATAATATTAGTATTAGAGGTCGAATTGATTTGATCATGTCGATAATATAAAAAGTAAGATGAAAATCCTCGAGACAAGTATCAATAGTAATAACTGACAATACTCCATGTAAAAATAATCAAATTCAAAATATTATTAATTGTAGTTGACGAGCTATAAAATATATATGAAATGAAGATAGAAGAAATCCTAGTCGAAAAAGCATAAAAAACTTCATTGATTAGAGGAAATAAGTATTTCTATTATTATTATTCTTGTAAATAAAATCTTATATATAAAGTACGGTGTATGTGTGTGTGTCCCCAAAAAACTGCTCCGCTGGTGCGATTTCAATGATTCATAAATCAGTCAAAAAGGCTAGAAAAGTTAGGCACAGTGAACGATTTTCGTTGAGCTCGGATTCAGGGTTACCATATTATAGGAGGTTAAATATATTTATTAATATATTATACTAACCATTATCGTTGCTTTCATGGGGAGTAACTTTTATTTCCCTTATGTATCCAAAATTGCAGCTAACTTAAAATGTTAAGTTAGCTTAAAAGCCGCCCTATCAGGCGGAATTTAAGCTAGCTCCTATGGAGGACTCTTAGTTTGGTCATCATCACAATAGCTAGGGAGGAGCAGTTAGACTACAGAAGAACACAAAAACTGATCGTTGAATTTAAGTATTGAATTAATGTTTAAGCTTATCTTTTAAAAGTTCAATGATAATTCTTCTGCTGTCACTTAAAGTTAATTTTATGTACTTAGATGCTTATTGTGCGTATAATTAATTTTATTTCATGATTGAAAGAACAGGGAACAATTTATACGATAAAATGAATATAGCGTAAAGATAGGAAAATAGAAATTTATCATACATTCAAGGAGTTTGAGAAACATAATCGCTAATTAAGTAAAACCTACATTATGGAATCTATATGAATAAATGCGAAATTTGAAACCAATTCTACTACGAATTCAGAAATTTAAAAGCCCCAGCTTTACTATAGAGTAATTTACACGTGGTATTTAATCTTTCCCCTCACTAGGACGAGATGTGACAAAAGGTCTTTTTGTAGGTAGGACCCGAGCGTGTACACCTGGGAGAGGAACAAAGATTTGTTAGACATTTTCATGACGGTCGTCCTCGAGTATAGAATCCAGAGGTTGGCAGTGAATATTTCGGAGACAGTAGGAAAGCGTAGTGCAGGTTCGCAGTGGATATCGTAGCAGAGTAGCAGAGCGTAGTTCTTCCGTCTGTCATGTTCGCCGGACAAGTTTCCTCTGGTCCTTCCGATAGGAGAAACAAAGATGGCCGCCTTTTTACACGACGAATACAGTGTTGTGCGGCTTCTGATTGGTCAACCTTCTATTGGTCGACTATAAAGGGAAATAAGTCATTCTGACTCGCTCACTAGTTATATGTGGTATATACCCAAAAAACCGTAACAAGATTACCCTTAGCTTCCGCAACCGTCGTTTGCGCTGGCCTCGGTGCGAGCACCGATCACTCCATCTGGTGCAATGGGAGGGCAGCTATTCGCCAGGGCTCAGTATTATTTTCCTCAGTTGCCCCTCTGTCCTTTGAGAGAGAAGACCTTGAGCGCACTCCGTCCTTTGAGAGAGACGCAACTGAGAGATAAGTAGACGTGAAATTATTCAAAAAGAGTATTTACGCACGGTAATTAATTTGTTCCATCATTAGGACGAGATGTGATACAAGGTCGATTTTTAGGTGGGGATCTGAGCAAGTACACCCGGGACAGGAACAAAAATTCACCTTAGCTCCAACAACCGTCGTTTGCGCTGGCCTCGGTGAGAGCACCAGTCCTTCTCTCTGGTGCAATGAGAGGGTGTAACATCGAGCAGCTGTTCCCCTGGGCACTTCTCAGTATTATTTTCCTTATTTTTCCCCTCTATACTTTGACAGAGAAGCCCCTGAACGGACTCTGCCCAAAGACAGAGACGCAACTAATAGATGATAAGTAGATGTGAAATTTGTATTTACTCAACCCGCCACGAGGTCAGGTTGTTAAACAATGTTAGTTTAATGTGGGAGGTCCGATCGAGTACACCAGGGTAAGGAACAAAAATTCACCGAGCATCCGCAACCGAAGGTTGCGATGGCCACGGTGCGTGCACCTTCTCCCAAGTGCAATGAGAAGGCACATCCTCAAGCAGCCGTTCCACAGGGCCAACACTTCTCAGTATAATTTACATCAGTTGCGACTCTGTCCTTTGATGAAATCGGCTCTGAGTGCATTCTGCTCAAAGACAGAGAAGCAACTGAGAGATGATAAGATGACGTGGAAATATTCACTAGCCACCCCACGAGGTCGGATGTGGCACAAGGCCGTGTTTATTGTGTGTTATCCGAGCCCATAGGCTCGGCCAGAAATTACCAGTAGACCCCGTAGAAAACGGGGTCGGGTAGCTGTCTACCACCCCAGACAAGACTCTGCCCTTCGGCATAGCCTCGTCTGGGTTCTCCATCTGCCCGAAGGCAGAGACTTTGACCAGCACACTTGGAAGGGAATAAGATAACGTAGCAATAGTCTTTTAGTGTCTGTATTATAAATTATCTACTTGTAGGCAATATCTCTCTTCATGTTTAACTAATCTGCATATTGATTTTTAAAAAAACGTTTATTTCACTAATTATCTGTTCTTCATTACTGTTGTTTCATTCTAGGATTGTTTTGATTTTTCATATAAAAAATCGTTCTGATTAGAAATATCGTCTTATATAGCACAGAAAAGTGTTTGAAATTTGTTTCAAAGATTTCAAGTAGTAAATATATCTTAATTTGAGAAGCGATAGCGAGTGAAGCCTGCTGGTACAAAATATGAGCATGTTACACTTTCTAGGAATATGGTGAATAAGCCGCGATATTTTGATATTTTTCGGTAGCACAAGTTTGTATATCTTTAATGGTAAATCATTTTATTGTAAGAAGGCCTTTCTGATGAGAATCATGCGACTTCTATCTTACCGAGAGAATATTTCCTTTATTTCCGATTTCAGTCTGGGATATTTTGCATAAAACACTTGAAATGAAGCCGAAATATAAAAAAGAAAAATATTAAAATTTATTAATCAGTGTCGATGCTTTATCAGAATTATAAAATTGATTTATTCCAACTAATGTCCCCTGTTTTTATCAAGAGTTAAATAATAGAACGTATTTTTACTGAAATTATTATTGTCATCATTCTGGCGCTAGGATTATTATAAACATGAATATCAGTAATAAATAATTCTGTTTGTTATTCTCCGGTAATCATTATTGTGATAATGATTCAATTGAGCGCAAAATCAAGTGACTCCAAATTTTCTTAATTCCGCCATTTTCCTAGAATAGGTTTCCAATCATCAAAATCTTGTAATTTTACCTAGAATTAATTTTATTAAATATATATTAGATTCAGTGACTATAAAAGAGTTTTAGTTTTTGTTGTAACTCCGAAAGGGTTACTGAATGAGGAGTAACCAAAAAGGAGGTTGGAAATGAAAAAGTATTTTTTATATTATCAACAAAATACAATACTCGCCAGCGGTAAACCACTGCTAGTGTTGGACTACTTAGAAATCAAATTACCCCCACTTACAGTCGGATCCAACGTATTTATGAGGATTGGGATATACACATTAGTGTTCATAGGCACAGTATATAACAGTTTTTATAAAATAACGAATAAATATAGGAAGTTAAGTGGATCCATGATTGCCTGAATCCTGAATTGACACGGTATATTGAAAAGATGATCATGCCACAATTTAAATTATTTTGGAATGAGTATATAGCAACTCAGCTCTTCTTCTTAATATTATGTTTATTATTATTGATTTCTGTCGTATACTCATTAGTTTCCGGGTCCCAATCAGAGAGTTAAGCTTTAAAATTGCATCCTGCAATTTTCCACTGAACATTTTTTTAAATAATAAAAAAAAATAGGATCACACACATTTCCAATGATTAAGTTCTTAAGATGTGAGCTGTATTTGTGAGAAAAATATTTTGTATTTCTTTAAGGTATGAACAACCAGAGATCCCTTTTCCATTCAAATCACTGATGTATTCATGAGCCACATTTTCTTTTAGATCTCCACTTGAAGAACATTTTATTTTGAGAGTTTTTTTTTAAGATTTTCAAAGATAAATTATAGTCTGCAGGAACAGTCATATCATTAAGAAAGCACATTCTGTTTTGTGGTTTTTGGCAAATGTGCCTGGACGGTTAGCATTGATTGTGATATATTATAATTTTCCCATAATAGTCTTACAAGTCCTATCTCTCTAACAGGGTCTGGGCGGTGTTCATACCAAATTGTTGCAGTTTCCTTTCTGTAAAAGTAACAGATTTTCCAATGCAGGAAATGGCCACCTCAATCATGTCACGTTACATTTGCTTTTGGATTGTTTTACGCTTTATTTTATGCTGCCGTAGGTCTATTGTGTTTACTTGCCTTTCTTCAGCCACTTGAAATTCTATTTTCAAACAAAACATTATTATTATTATTATTATTATTATTATTATTATTATTACCAAATTTACCAATTATCTATAAGATTCCAGTGAAGTGGAGGCAACAACCAGACAATCTTTCTGCCAAATACTTGTCCAAATAAATGCATTTAAATTAAGTATTACTTTTGTGTGCCGTTAGCAGAAAAAATAACGATTTCTTCGGTTGTCAACGGTTAAAAGTTATCAACGTCTTATTTAAAACATTATAAATGTATCCAATATCATTTAACAATTTTGCCAATTGGAGGCATTTAGTATCTGTCTATATTTCTGAGATGAGTTATTATGTACACTATTTACATTATTCGGACTATTGTCCTCATCTTTGTCGCCATATTTATTACAAGCTAGCGGCCTTTAAGTATCAGTCTATACTTCTGAGATAAGGTATTATGTACATTATTTACATTATTCGGACTATTGTCCTCATCTTTGTCGTCATATTTATTTCTACGTAGCGGCCTTCCAGTATCTGTCTATATTTCTGAGATGAGGTATTATGTACATCATTTACATTATCGGACTATTGACCCCACCTTTGTCGTCATATTTATTACAATGTTTCGGCCCCTCAATATCTGTCTATATTTCTGAGATGGGGCATTATGTACACTATTAGCATTATCTGGACTATTGGCATAATATTTGTCGCCATATTTCTTACAAAGTTTTGGCCTTTCAGTATCTGTCTATATTTCTGAGATGAGGTATTATGTACATTATTTACATTATTCGGACTTTTGTGCTCATCTTTGTCGCCATATTTATTACAATGTTTCGGCCTTTCAGTATCTGTCTATATTTTTGAGATGAGGTATTATGTACATTATTTACATTATTCAGACTATTGTCATCCTCTTTGTGGCCTCAAGGGCACATGGCACAGTGGATAAAGGCGTAAGTTAGATCCAGTAACAGAAGCCAAACAGTTTGAGTTCAATACCCGGTTAAGGCGGTGGAGAACTTGGAGAGGGGAATTAACAGGAGATAACTGATAACTGACATCCATTAAACATGGCACGTGGAACTAGAACAGTCTACCCCAGTGAGCGAAATAAAGGGTTCAGTTCGGCATTCCAACCACCTGAAGAAGGCCTGAGCGTACAGCGGCCGAAACGTTGTAATAAACATGGCGACAAAGATGAGGACAATAATCCGAATAATGTAAATAATGGAGGCATTTAATTGGTGAGGGTTTGTACTAAAATAAATTCAAGTATTATTGGTTCGGGATGATGATATTTATAATTTATATATTTTGTCTACAAGAAACCCAAATCAAAGAAGGTATTGACATTCATATCGGAGTTAGAGAGCATATGTTTTGCTATCAGATAGCAAATATTATCGAAATATTTTTATTATCAGTATATAACATCCATCGACTTTGGATGAGCAACTATAGTATACACTTTTGACAAAAACGTTAAAATGACTATCAGTAAAAAAACGACATCCCACGTTAAAAAAAAAACCCTTTGAAATGGTTGAAGACTTGCAGCACTTAGGGGTATTATAACAAAACAGAGAATTTTGGTTATTTATTTTTTTTTTGTTTTACGACATATCAACACCTCTGTGGGTTATTTAATGCCGACATGATTTTTAGGATAGTTTCGTATTAATAAAATATGTTTTCTTTGTAAGAAGTCAAATTGTAGATGAGATATCATTGATGTATTTTTTGTAAAGTGGGTTTTTGTTGAGAGCCAAATATATCAATAAACAACCGCCATTCCATGTAAAAAAAAAACAAAAAGCCTTTAAAATGGTTGAAAACTTGCAGCACTTACGGGTGTTAGAACAAAACAGGGAGATTTAATTTGTTTTATTTTGTTTTACGACATATAAACACCTCAGTTGTAAAGTGGGTTTTTGTCGAGAGTCAAATGTATTACTGGTAAAAATCTTTCCAAAAATATATTGCTGCTATATTGACTATAAAAATTTAACTTTATACTTTAATAATATTTAGTTTTTCATTTGGGTGTTTACTAATTGCCCATAGCTGGGATATTGATTGTTATAATGTTGATGAATATCGTCTGGAAGAAGGAAGAGAAAGATTTTGGTATTAATATACACCTTGTCTGAACCTATTAAGCAAATCATATAAATTTTATTAATTCAAATTGGGTTTGAAAAAATTGTCAAATTTTGAACAATCAAAACAAACCCTGAGTTAAAATTTTAGGTAGAATGAAATTGTTTTATTGCAGTCGTTGAAGTCATTTGATATATTAAAAAACTGGCGTCTGAAGTTATTAGGTAAAGCCGAATAATCACATTTTACTTAATAGAGGTAATAAGATCATCAAAAATTGATCAGCCTTTATAATAGAACCAAAAACAGACACATATGATAAGTCATTGAAACCTTTAAATTTTAATATAGCGAACCTTCTTCGCAATAATAGTCAGTAATGTTTTGCCCATTGATTTTGTTATTTTTTTTTACTTCAGCAGTTTCCATTTCCATCACGGCCATTTTAATTGCTTCCCATGGGTCTACTTTGCTGTTATATCGCTTGCCAACTTTATATAATTTCATCTTCACAATTTACCATAGATTTTCGATTTGATATAAAACAGAAGTTGATGGTAGCTATATTGTCTTCTCTCCTGTAAAACTTTTATTCTCAAAGAATTTCCTAATAAGCTTAGTGTTGTAGCCTTCTAAGGGGCAAAAATGAAAGACACGAAAGACGAAGGTAGGTTGAACAAATGTATTGAAATAACAGATATATACAAAGCAAGCGTGTTAGTAATAAGCAGATAGAGGCGTATGTCCAAACGGCAGGTTAACACTGCGTCTACGCTCCCAAACCGACTGCTCAACGACTCTCACAGTTAGTATTTATGAGAGGAGGAAGAGTTCATTCTACTGTAGGAGGGTTTACCACAACAATATCAACTCCTCAGGTCATTTAATGCCAAAATTGAAATTTCTTGTGAGCTTTGAAGTAATAAAAATATATGTTATTCTGCTTTCACAATTGAATACATGGTAGATGATACTCAGCTTTTTTTTCATATACATGTTTGTGTAGACATAGGTATTAGAGGCAGTGATATACGTAATTTATATCGTAGTTTTGTTGAAGTTACATTTTGGAAGACAGTTTGGTTTCTTTAAGAAATTGTATGCAATTATAAGGATTCATTTATATGCCATACGTGATACACGTTTAAACGATCATGTATCTTTCGATACATGACTGACGAGGCAGGTTTTTCCCGCAGTAGGTTGTCATTTTTTCTGCGTTAGACCAATTGCTATCCAAGGCTATAGAGCCCGGTCTGTCGTGTTATTTACCCATAGCTGGTGGGGATAGGAAGAGGATAAGCAGATAGAGGCGTACGTCCGAAGGGTAGGTTAACACTGCGTCTCCGCTTCCCAACCGACTCCCCTCCAACTCTCACTAGGAAGTCTCGCAGTTAGTATTTATGAGAGGAGGAAGAGTTCATTCTACTGTAGGAGGGTTTACCACAAAACTTAGATACATGAAAAGGAGCATTGGATTTCACAAATATATACATCACTTTGAAACTGCAAGACTGGGACATGTATCATGCAAAGTATGTCTTATTCGTAAAACTTTTTACAGATCCCAACTCCCAAAGTATTCCCTACAATTTGTCCTTCTTGACTCCCTCAGTTCCAGTCTTTCAAATATCTGGTCAGACGTTGCTATAACTCGACTTTACGTTCATTTCAACTTCATAAAGCCTTTTCCTTTGCTTCGAGTTCTCAACGTATATTTTCTACAGTCTTCTTTATCATTCGATGATCTCTGGAAAGAACCTTTGATATTTCCAATGTGTATATTCCATCACTTAATAACTTTGATATTTTCTGCTTTCCAGTAGTTGTCAGATCCTTTCTTTCCCCATGTTTCAGTATATATTACGGACAAGAAACAGTTTTTATTAAATTTCAGACGTCTTAAGCTAACATTAGTTTAAACTGCATTCTAACTTCAAACAGTCGATTTTCGTAAATTCCAAATATCTGAAAAATGGGCCATTAAAATGGCAGAAAATTTAGGTTAATCTTTTGCAGACGGGTGGAAATGGACGAGTTCAAATTTGACAAATATTGCTTCAGAACATTTTGAGTTATTTGATTTGCATAATAACTTCAGGCAGGCTGTAGTGTGAGAGCACAAATTAGCGGCTTCAGCAACAGACATAAATTTTATGGAAATGCTTTTGTCGTCTATACCAAATGGATGCATAACATTGAACGACGACTCTAGAGGAGCTATCAATTATATTCCATCATTCGATCATTTCAAGAACCTGATTGAAATTTCACTTTCACTTTCAATTTCCACTTTCGTAATTTACAGCACAAGATGGACGCTTGGAGAAGTTTTATAAAAGTTATTTTTGAAGTTGCGGAATATGGGAAATCACGAGGATTTCCGGTGTGTCGAAAAAGATTTGATGATGATGATGATGATTAAGAATAACAAATATCTAAAATATACGATGGTGGATTCATAGAAAACCTAGACTATGAAGTGGTGATACCAGGCAGTTATTTCAAATCTTAATATATATATATATATATATATATATATATATATACAGAACTCTAGTATTTTTTTAAGCATTTCACCCCTAGCAAGGCCGGAAGCCACAAGCATGCAAGGGGTTATAGAGGATTTGGAGCGAGAGCAGATAAGAATGATAGAGGAAAGGATGAAGATAAGGATAGTGGATAGATCAAGGCAACTGGATATGTCGATTGAAATTACATTTGAATAGTTGAATAGATATCAGGGAAACAGGAATAGGGAAGGGAGTTCCACAGGCGAGATATAAAGCTATTGGGGTAGAAGAGACGGCTACATTTAACAGTTTCAACAGTGAAAGAGTGAGAGCGAGATGCCAGCCTCGTAAGACGCTTGAATTCGAAAAGTCTGGGAACCAGCGAAAGCAGCTCATCGGAGCAATTACCATGAAAGTATTTGTAAAAAAGACAGAGAGAGGCGACGGCGTGTCTTTGAGAGAGAGAGACTGCAGACGATATGCCAGATCAGGGCCAATTATATTGCATATCCGTCTCTGGATATCATCACGAACCCCGAGGCAAACAGTAGTGGCTGCAGACCATGTATGGCAGCAATACTCTATGTAAAGGCGAATGGTTGTTTTGTAGATTTGAAGGATCGATTTCGGAGAGAAAAATTTCCTGGTGTGACATAGGGAGCCTTTTTTCCTAGCGGTGGACGAAGCAATATTGCTGTAAAAAAAAACAACAACATTAAGCTGAATATTACTTGGCATAATTAAACAAAACTGATGATAAAAAAGGAAAAAAAATGAAAGAGAAAAACAACCTGTTTCGCACCCGTTCTTCGAAGTTTTTAACCAGGAGAAAAAGAGTAAAATAAAATAAATCTAAATTAGATAATGATTGATGAGATAATAGAGAATGCCGAAAAAAATGGAGGTGTACTAGAGACTTTGATAGCAAGCCCCAGCAAACAATCACGCTCTTTATAGAGAGACGGTTGCGAGACTTGATATACAGTGACTCTTGCACTTTTAGAGAAAACAAAAGAATATGACTGGTACAAAACAGTAAACCAGTCAACATTGAATTCAGCCGCAACACTTACTGTTCCTTAGAACGTGATCACAGATTGAGGATCTGTAGGTAATTGGAATTAGCTCATTTGAAATCAAGGTAATATATACTACCTCTTTCTGTTCATATATATATATATATATATATATATATATATATATATATGTATATATATATACTAACAGTAGTGCCCGGCGTTGCCCGGGGATATAACAGTAAGAGATAGATCAAGTATCCACCATCATAAAGACTGAAAAATAAAATCGACAAAGATTATTGTTTAAGGTTGACGGACACGCATGTCTTAATTAGTTTCTTTTTTTTCTTTTTTTTTTTACGAATTTGTCAAACCCAAACTCAAGCAAAAACATTGTTTTCAGTCATTATGAGTCTCTACCGATTGAATAGAATTTTATTATAAACAATTGTATTGCAAATGGAAATTTTAAAGCATTCTGAATGTAAAAATAAAGAAAAAAGTGTGCAAGACAATAAGAAACACTACATGCCAAAAACAAAAGTGAAGTTTTGTTAAAATCGGATGAAAAATGTAGGTAGCCTTTCTGTAATCTTTTAGTTTTACAATTTATGATTTTTACTTATTGAATACAGTAAAAAAATATGCATATTTTGCTTAATTAGAATTCTGATTTGAATATATTTTCCACTCGTTGTTTCTAATACAAAAATATTAAATTTATTTGGGTTTATTAATTATGATCTAACAAATCTTATTCATTTAGTAGCCTTTCTGTCATAATAATCTTTTACAATTTATGATTTTTACTTATTGAATACAGTAAAAAAATTGGAATCCATGTGTATTTAAAGTAGTTTCCCGTTCCGGTTATTATTTTTAGTTTGGACTTGTGTATGTTTAGATTTCATTATCTTTCCCTAAAGATAAAGAATTTATTCCGATGTTTGTATTTATACAATCAGTAGAGATCGTTAGATTATTGTTTCAGCTTGACGGACACGCATGTCTTAATTAGTTTTTTTTTATTTTTTACGAATTGGTCAAACTCAAACAAAAACATTGTTTTCAATCGTTATGAGTCTCCCGATTGAATAGAATTTTATAATAAATAATTGTCTTGTAAATGGAATTTTTAAAGCATTCTGAATGTTAAAAATTAAGAAAAAAGTGTGCAAGAGAATAAGAAACACTACCTGCCAAAAAAAAAAATGTGAAGTTTTGTTTTATCGGCTGAAAAATATAGGAAATCCGCTCCCATATTTAAAGGAACCCACACACACAAACAACCCGATGTGAGTTGTCCCCTTCCATTTTTCGATGTCTCTTAATCGTGTTTTCAAATTGATTTTTGTGCAAAACAATTATATTTTTCCCATTTTGGCGTTGTTAGAACCACCACAAGGTAATTTTATGTAGTCCTGTGAAGTTTTGTTGAAATGGGTTGAAAAATGTAGGAAATCCGATCAATATATAAACGTTACAGAGACACACACACACACACAATCTGCGTTTTATAATAAGTATAAGATATATATATATATATATATATATATATATATATATATATATATATTCAGTCGAATCCATTATATTCACTTACGTGCTAATACCCTTGGGAAAGGTATAATCCTCTTCCTCTCCTCCAGCTATGGGGGAAAATAGCAGGGCAGACTGGGTTTTATAGCCTTGGATGGCAACTGGTCTAGGAAGGACAACTCTAAATTCAAAACCTGCGGAGTGTCGTTTGGGAACCTTGTGGCATTCGGTGCACCAGGTCTCTGTATTCGTCTCTTCAAAAAGTGTGGATGGTCCTGCACGAGGCCTTCACCACTATAATCAAATCTCATGTGCCGGTGTCGGGCTGTCGGTTTCCTGGAAACTGATCTGCTTGGCCCTCATACGTCGAATCTCGATGGGAGAGTCGACTACATATATATATATAGACGGAAAATCTACCAGTAAAAAAGAATTCTCTTTTGTACAAAAACGCACCACCTAAAATTTAAATTCAAACTCAGCGTTGCGACCGCACATTCAAAAACAATAACACATTTCTCATAGCATTTTTTGGTTTACATCTCTATTTTCGTTGTCCTCTTATTACCGAGAAGTAAAAACAAGAACAAAATCTATTTCCATACCTGAGGATGTCTGTAGGAACAGACGAAAGCTTGTAAAAATTAAAAGACCTTATGCAACTGGAATTTATGAACAGGGATCATATCATTCATATACAGGTTCGGGTTTGATGTATCTTATTTATATTGTTTGCGAAGATGTATTCTCGCCATTTAAATCATTAACCTCTCTCTCTCGATATATATATATATATATATATATATATATGTGTGTGTGTGTGTGTGTGTGTGTGTGTGTGTGTGTGTGTGTGTGTGTCCTTTTGTTTCCATTTATCTTAAAACTTCTTAGTTCCCCCGTACATTCTAATCTCAGCATCCTCCTGTAGAAATATATAAGTACAAATTTTATCTTGTAGTATTTAAAATTCAGTTTGATTTAAGAAATTATCGGATATTATGTGGATCAATGTCATGAAAGAGTTCTTATATGTTGGTTAAATGTTTATCGGCATAACAACCTTGTTATAAATAGGCATTGCTGGTATTTACATTTAGTATTTTTATTTGGCATTTTATGCGGTATTTATATTTGTATATTTTATTTGGTATTTTGATTTGGTATTTATATTAAGTATCTATATTTGGTATTTTTTTATTTGGTATTTATATTTAGTATTTTTATTTGACATTTCATGTGGTATTTATATTTTTTTTTTATTTGGTATTTCTATCTGTTATTTGTATTTGGTATTTATATCTGGTATTTATATTTGGTATTTCTATCTGTTATTTGTATTTGGTATTTTTATTTGGTATTTATATCTCATGTTTTTTGTATTTTATTTGGTATTTATATTTGGTATTTTTACTATGAAAATTGTTGTTTTTACTTTCATAGTGTTTTGTTTTTATTTATGGGTTCACTATTTACCTATATCTGGGACACTAGCAGGTGCTACTACCCCGAGTTAGGCCGGTCCTGTAATTTGAGTATCAGTGGGAACGTGTGTGCTAAATTATTTTATTAAGTATCGATATTAAAAACAAAGACTTTCAATGATCAAGTTATTTTAAAGACTACTTCTTTTTCTATGTGCTGCCTCACTTCTGGACGTGGTTATTCATGGTCCTCCACAACCTCCTATCACTTGTAACTATTACCAACGTTTTTAATTTTGCCACCTCCCCCAACACAAACACACGTTTCGGTATTCATTTAAACAAACTGTTCAAGAAGACGCCCCTGTCATCCCTGTCCATTTGATATTTCCTGTGAGTGTCAAATTCTACTAACCCTCTTTCCTCATCATGTAGTCAACAAATTTCAGATGATGTTTTCCAATTCGATGTATAAGTAACATTACGTTTCTATTTTCTTTAAGATTTCACACCCAAATCATTGTATTCAAAGCATCTTCCTGTAGAACCACATTTCTTTTGATTCCAGCTTTTTCTTCATTTGGGAAAATTCACTTTCACTGCTCTAAAGGAGGACTTTATAACATAATAGTTCAACATTCTAGAAATTTTTCTGTTCCTTAATACTTTCCTTAGCTTTTGGAAAGCATATTTTGTAATCCACTGTGCCTCAGATTTCTGTGTCACAATTTCCTGTATCTGTTAAAATATTTCCCAGTTAGTTAAATTTATGTAATCATTTGATTTTATGTAATTCCTAGATTTCCAATTCGTAGCTTGCATCTTGTACTTTTTTTCTTGGTTTCGAACGAATACCTTTCCACATTTTGAAAATCATATTAAATTAATTTTTTATCGCCTTGTTTAGAATTGCGAATGGATACTGAAAACAATGAAACTCTTTCAAAAATATGAAAAAATATATCTGGTGTTTTGCTATTACTTCAGATTTTTGGAAGAAAATTGGGCGAGGAATTTTCTGTTGCCACTTATAAAAATATGCTTACTGATCTTTTTTTTTTTTAAAAGAATTGCCATTATGTTTAGTTTAAAAAAAATATATTCTTAATTGTAATAATCCTTTGTTTCCTGAATTGAATCATTTTTCTCCACCTCGAAAATCAACTTCATTAAATTTTTTAGCAGCTACTCTGTTTTCATTAATTCCAAGAACATTGTAAAACTAAGGGTCATTTTTATTTCATCTTAATTTTTATATTCACATCCCCATGATAATTTTCGTTTAATATAAATGAGCTATCATTTTTAAATCGAAATTATTATTATTATTATTATTATTATTATTATTATTATTATTATTATTATTATAGTTGTTATTTTGAGGTTGTTGTAAATGTTACTTTTAGCTGATTTTGTTTTCTTGAAATTTCGTCTTCATAATGCATATGCGCATGACTGAAACCAGCGCCATTGTTGTTGCGGAACCGATGGCATATGTGTAATGACTTCCGGCGGAAGTCCATGTGGCGTTATAGGTTGAAAAGGAGCAGCGATGCTTGATCAAGCCGATCTCACGGGTATTGCACCATTTAATCCATATTGGGTAAAAATGAGGAGATGGCTACGCTGCGGGTGGGCCATTCCCATAAATGAGTTCGCTCTGACGTGTGATGATACATTTTGTTCGCATAATGCTTCCCTGCTCACGATTTTGCCTTACTATCAAATCACGCTTCAATTATCTTTTTTTTAAGGTAAGGGAGAAAGAGATGAATCGGAAAAAAATATAAAAAATACAAAAAAAGAATATAATAGATGAATTCAGGCTAAAATTAAAATGAAATAAACTTTAAGAATATAATAGAAACAAAGACATCATGCTAGAAAAATCCCTTCCAAAGGAGTGATTTTTCATTTCTTTCTTTACTTTTTCTAATCAGAGATTCATTTTTATTAGTTTCTAGATATTTTTTTTTCATTTTCATTTATCATCCTATGTCTCCTTCTTCCATTAAAAAAAAAAAAAGATTACCCATCTTTATCTCGTCAGGATTACAAAGCTACTCCGTTGCTTGCTAATGCACGGCTACCGTATCTGTCCCTTGAGTAAAAAGACAGGCTAAATAGGATAGAACATTTGCTTCCAGCCCTTTTTTTTACGCAATATTAGTCCTGTTGATGTTCAGTCTTCAATTTCCTTTTTTATATTCGTCCAGTTTAATTTGTATCTTCTCACAGGAGGTATTCGATAGTTATCACTAGAAAGAATGTGACAGCTAGTTTCTCCAAAACATTTCATCCCACGAGCCAGGTTTTGGTATTTCTCTTATATCGGTTTTTATCGGTAAAAATCTTTATAGCGTTCCATAAAAATGGCGTTTCTTTGATGTAATATTGGTTTAGAAAGAATATCTTTTCGTATTTTTATATGAACAATTTAAATATCATTTTTGCGTACTAATGTTCCCCTGTCCTTACAGATGTAAAGAAAACTGTTGATCTACAGAAAGATAATGAGGATTCCATGCAACGAATCACGAGGAAAAGGGAAACATAAAAAAGATTAGCAGGTTTCTTTCTGTTTTACACTGGTTTCCAGTCAACGCTAGAGGCTACAGTATTGCTGTAGCTCACATTCATTTTCACTTGTTTTCTTAGGTAACGAAAATGGATTTATATGGTCCTCGGGTATGTCGTCAGTATCGTATATTATTTTATTATAGTAAGTGAATATAATGAACTCAACCAGAATTCGAACTCGGCTCCCTGTTTTCTCTTTTCGACATGGTAGCCATTAGACCACAACGTATATTCCGTGTATAAACTTTGTCATCTGTCATCTTCGTTGTCTGTTTATATGGAGAGATATTGTGTTCATTTGGTATCGCTGTATTAAAATCTACAGAAAACGCCGGTCATTGTTTAATCAGAAAAAAAAACAAAACTTGTCTCTCTTATTAGAAAAAGCAATGTTCCCTTTGTTCAGAGTCCTCTATGAAAAGATTACACATTATATATGAGAGTTTATGGTTCATCATCGTAATTCTCTGATCTATAAGCTGACCAATCTGGCAATAAACAGTTCATATAAACTCATTGCAAAATTTGTTACAGGTAAAATAGTGTATTAACTGTGAAGTGGGTAAACGTCTCTCTGCAGCGAAATCTAGAGGATTTAACGCTCGAGTTATCTATATTTTGCCAGATATTTAGGATTATATCATGGATAAAGTCAATCAATAATATTAGAGAAATAATTATTTGTTTCTTTTGCAGCGTTAAAAACGACACGGTTTTTCTTTTCAACTTTGTAAAACAAAATCGTCTTTTCTTTTTACAATGATGTTTACCCAAGAGCCACACGAGGTAGAGTGTTACAGAGTAAGAAGCACATCTTATGCGGATATGTGTGCGAGATACCGGTTAACCCGAGACTGGAACAGGTTAAAAGGGTAATGATCTGGGAAACGGGTTCCTAGTAGTCGATTCTAAAAAGACAGTGTTTCGTGGGGAGAAGTTGCTTGAGTGGAACTTACATCTCAACAGGGGGGATATGAGGGGGGTTTTCTACAATGGGCGTGGCATAGCAGGTCTTAGATGTGAAAGTTAGGTCAGGTTATACTAAGGAGTGTAGTTCATCTTGAACGCTCACCAGGGAAATTGCAATAGAGCATTGAGAGACTTGCGACAATTCGTATGTGAGAATCGGGTGGAAAATAATTCATCACTCACAAGGACGCTGAGTCACTCTTGGATTCTATTGAAAGTGAAAAGTGAGCATTACGTAGCTCCCGCCCAAATATGGTTACAGTACTCCATTTTCGGCCTGATTTGTCTCTTGTAAAGGTAGAAGATATCAGGAGGAGTCAGGTACTTGCTGGAGCAGTACAGGGAACCGACAATTTTCCCAGCATGTTTAGCGAATTATCATATGTACGAGTTGCACTTTAGGTCTGGCCTTATTTAAAGTTCCAGTAGGCGCCCAACGCCTTTCTGAGAGAACATTTGTTCATTGGTGAAAGCTCTGAGTCTTATCAGAAATAATAGAATGTTTGGATGAGATCAACTAGTTTTCCCACTACTGACCTATTAGAGCTAGGTCAGAGCAGAGATCAGCTGCCAAGTTCTGGTCATCGAGGGTTTTGGAAGTACACCCATGTACCGTTGTATCATTGTTACGAGTTGGGAAAAAAAAAACTCGACAGGACCTATACAGTAATGTTTAGGAGATCTTGCTTCCTCCATACGGGCGCAGAGAGAGAGAGAGAGAGAGAAAGAGTGAGAGAGAGAGAGGAAAATGGCGAAAGTTCCTTCAAATTGTCTGGACAATGAGTGGCAACGTTCAAACAGACGGAGAGATAGGCCGGTGGTATAAAATTATATTGATGTCTACTGATCATCTTATAAAATCATCATCGCATTTTCTTCATCATGGTGAGTAGTTAAGTCAGTTTAATCCATTACGTAAACTGACATTATTACACCATTTGCATCATTGATGTGTCTGCTGTACAGGCCATTGTAAGTTTTTCTACTTTCCCTGGTTGCTTTGCTTAATATATTGATATATTTGGCTAATTCGGAATTCTTCCGTTGTTTTTCATCATTTTTTCATTTACTTTTTTGTTTTGTTTTTTGTAACAGCTGATTTTCATCTTTCTTCTTCTTCCTCTTCTTCTTCTTCTTCTTCTTCTTCAAATGACATTTTCCGTGTGACAATTTTTTCTTTGTAACTAGTTTCTTCTTTCTTTCTTTCTTTCTTTCTTTCTTTCTCATCTTCCTTTACTTCTTTCCTGAATTGGCTTTATTTTGATGTATATATTCTCTTTTTTTTCGCTTTTTTTTATATGACAATTTCCGTTGTTTTTGATGATCATGATCTGCTTCTCTTTTAAATGACTTTCTATTCCCTCTATCCATTCTCTTTTTAAAGATTTCCCCAAATAACTTTCTTTTGTATAAAGTCTCTTTTTTCCCTTTATTTTAACCTTCCTTTTCTTTCCTCAAATGGCTTTCTTTTTGTGTATATATTCTCTTATTCTTCGACTTCTTTTTTTATATGACAATTCTCGTTGTACCTGTTATTTTTAATGATACACATCTTATTCTTTTGATAATTCTTCTCCTTCTTTTTCTTCTTCTTCTTCTTCTTCTTTTTCTTCTACTTCTTCAGCATCTTTTTCTTCTTTCGTTTTTTTTCTTCGGCATCTTCTTCTTCTGATTCGGCATCTTCTCCTTCTTCTTCTTCTTCTGCATCTTCTTCTTCTTCGGCCTTCTTCTTCTTCTTCTTCGTCATCATCATCATCTTCTTCGTCATCTTCTTCTTCTTCTTCTTCTTCTTCTTCTTCGGCATCTACTTCTTCGGCATCTTCTTCTTCGGCAACTTCTTCTTCTTCGTCATCATCTTCTTCTTCTTCGTCATCTTCTTCTTCTTCTTCTTCTTCTTCTTCTTCTTCTTCTTCTTCGGCATCTTCTTCTTCTGCTTCGGCATCTTCTCCTTCTTCTTTTTCTTCTTCTCCTTCGGCATATTCTTCTTCTTCTTCTTCTTCTTCTTCTTCTGCTTCGGCATCTTCTCCTTCTTATTTTTCTTCTTCTTCTTCTTTTCTTCTTCTTCTTCTTCATCTTCTTCTTCTTCTTCTTCTTCTTCAAATGGCTTTCTTTTTATATGTGTAACATTTATCGTATCTTCTCCCTCGTTTTCTGTTCTTTTTGTTTTAAAAATGTCTATCTTTTCTATGTAACCGTTTTCATATATTTCCACCATCATTTTGAAAGCTTTAATTACATCTTCTGGAATTTCATTGTAGTTACAAATATATATTGACAATACTGAGTATGATCGTTGCATAAATAAACATTGATGTCGTTTCGAGATTATTAATGTTTTTGTATTTATATTTCGTAACGTTTGGTAAATATCTCTGCCGACATTTGATTAGATATTTACCGACTTGATACTGCCATTGTCCAATTTAGACTAAAAATGTTAGCTTCGTTTGAATTTTTATGGCTTCCATGATAATTCTATCAGATTGTTACCAGAGGAAACATTACATTTCTTGTTAGTTTTCTAATTCGATATCATTTCTATTTTTATTCTCTATTCACGTTAATTATCATTATAAACATCAGTGTGTATGAAACGCATTTCCGCTTTTTTTACATTCCTTTATTCCATATTTCATGTGTTCATTTAAAGTCTATCAATTATTATTATTATTATATAATCATCATTATATTTGGATTACTGCTATGCTGACACTACCTAACAAATCTGCTGGAAAACCTAAGGCAGGTAGCGGTGTGTTATGACTACATTTCATGATTTGTTTTTCTAACTCCCATAACATCACCAGCGTTACATGGACGAAATTTTCCTTGGTGTGTGGTTTGTACTTATCAAGACATTTTTGTATTTCCCTTAAGGAGAGATTTCGGGGATTTTTTCAATCTGTTGTTGTGTTCATTTTTTTATCATTCCAAGAACACCTATATATTCTTCCTTATAGTGTTTCTAGTTTATTACTTAATTAATTAATTAATTGTTAATTTTTATAAAACAGGCTTCTCTACAATTATCACACTTTATCATACACATTTTTTTTTTTTTGCCTGATATATCATCTCATAATTAACATTAATGACATCTTTAAAATACCTTAATTATAATTGCAAATTCGATGGGTTTGGAGGTATTCACATAACGGCTCCTGCTTTGCTAATCCTTAACTTCCATTTTTTCCCTATTTTTTTCAACAAGGAATCCTTATACATTAATCCATGCGTGAAAAACTGTGACTGCAGGCAAATTAAATAAGTGCACAAGTCATACCCCCTGATGCACCCTAGCTAATTTCTTTTTGATATATCTCTTTCTGGGTTCTAGGGAACTTGGTATATATTCTTTACTTAATATATGGCTAGAACATCATCAAAAATTTCAGAACGATCAAGTTTACTCTATATTTTCAAGTGCTAGTTTAAAGTATAATTAATCTAATTTTAAACAAATATGATTTAATTAAGTTTAAAATGTCGCAAAAACGTACCCCCCCACTACAGTAGTTGTCTTTTTAAACGGACAATATCTGTTTTGACTGACAGTCCAATTTTGTTCTACGGATACAATATCTGTAAAATGAAGTGAACGCTTGTTTTTATATAATTTTTAAGAACTCAACAATCTTAAACGTTTTAGGAAATATTCTTCGTAATTTAATATTTTATTAAATTTTAGCATTCTTTACTTTAATTATTTATCGCTCTTATTTTCTTACAATGTTGTGTATGGTCGACCGTGCTTACAGAAAAAGGCACGTTTATACAAATGCCAAAGATATTTAAAAAATATTGTTTTTTTATGATTTGTATTAATCTTTTCTAATTAAGATTATTAATTATAGTTTTCATTAAATAATATAATCTAAAAGGCTGAAATTAATACAGAATATTAACAGATTTAAAACTTAACCGATTTTTCTAATTAAAATTTACAAAAATGGAAAAATTTCTTGTAAAATATCCATTGAACTCTTTCTTAAGACATTATTGTCTTTGTTATTAATGAAATCAATTAAAGATTTTTTTTAGTTAAATAATGTTATAGTCTTATTGCATTTTTATTTTACGATTCAGAGAGGATTTTCTGTAAAAGGTATTTCTGTTTGACAAAAACAAACTTATGATTTAAATTCCCAAGGAGTCCTGCTTTTAACTAATGTGTCTGTTATTTCAACCTCATGAAGTGACTGAAATTTTAATTTCTCGAAGTTTCATAAAATTAATCAAGTGGGGCTGACAGATGTAAAAAAAAATATTTTTGCCAATATTTTTTAAAAATATTTAAAAAAATAATTTCATTCATTTATGAATTAGTTCTAAAAATATTAAAATCTGACAATTATTTGATTTTTGCTATAGTTTCTAAAATAATATTTTTAGCGCCGAAATAAGATGCTAAAATCCCAATACTAATTTTTGGAACACCCGCTGACGCAAGAAAAACAAAATTCTTAACCAAAATTTCGAACATGCTAGAAAGGAATAAAACATTTAATAAAGTAATAAAAAAAATACTTTGGTGTTTCCTCCTAATAATGGCATAAATATTTTGAGGATAAATCAAGTGTGGAGGCATTTATCATCATAGCATGCTCTTTTCAAGAAAATATCCGGTGTGCCTAATTTAAATCATTATCAACACTTACAAATACAGGGTGTCCACAAAGTTCGTGTGCACTTTAAAAAATATAGCTTTATTTGTATTTGCGATAAAATAATCTGTAAAAGATGTTATAAAGTTTAATGTACCTAGTTTTAAGTATAGCTAAAATAACTAATGTGCTTGCAGGCATTACTGTAAATCAGTTGGCAAATGTTTTCCGTGAAATGCAAAATCGTATTACCCTTTGTATTATTTAATGATGGAGGACATGTTGAAAATTGAATTAAATTTCAATATAACTTAAAAAATATAGATTTACTTCGTTCTAATCCTTTATATAAAATAATTCTATCGCAAATACAAATAAAGTTATAAATTTTTTAAAGTGCACACGAACTTTATGGACACCCTGTATATTTGCAAGACTGATCCATTTAAAATGTTGAAAAATTTTAAAATATAAATAGGCACAAAACTAATAGCATTTTAAAAAACAAATTTCGAATATATTATTTTATTTCAGTCGATTATCAACGTATATTTTTCTAATATAAGAAAATTATTGCCAAAACTAAAAGTCGTGTTAATATTAGCCGTTTATAAAGAAACATTTGATATTGATTGACTAGACAGTGATACCGTCGATTGAAATTCAGAAAATCTTTCTCTTAAAACTATCCGTAATGAAGTGCTGTTCTCTCGTTTGTCCTCAAATGATTTGCTTTGTGTTATTGGATAAATATCTTTGCGATTCCGTACCGCTAGTCTGTAAGGTATTGAACTCACAACTTTGTGGCTGGAATTGAATCCACAACTCTGTGGCTGGAATTGAACACTCGACTCTGTGGCTTGATCTGAACTCACAACTCTTGGGGTCACTGGATCTAACCAACGTCTTTATCCGCTGGGCCATGTGAGGACATTTGTGCATGAATTTTTACGACTTATAAAAAAGTCTCAGTAAACATTTTTTTTTACAAATGCTCATATGTTATGATTATTGCATTTTTTTTAACGGAGCTCATATTGCAATTTTTCTGTTATGATTATTTCATTTTTTTAACGGAGCTCATATTGCAATTTTTCTGTTATGATTATTGCATTTTTTTTTAACGGAGCTCATATTGCAATTTTTCTGTTATTATTATTTCATTTTTTTAACGGAGCTCATATTGCAATTTTTATGTTATTATTATTACATTTTTTTAACGGAGCTCATATTGCAATTTTTGTTGTTATTCATTGCTTTTCTCTAGCATCCCTTATTACTGGTTCCCATATTGCATTTATATCTATGCTTGGTAGGCTCAGGTGATTTTTCTGACCAAAGCATTTGTGCTGATTCCGTAAGTTTTCATATATTCCAGTGATGCTCTCAACCTCATCTACAGGGAATGGTGATCACCCTTTACTCTACATATGTTGTCAAGTACGACTGATTTTTCTATTTCCCTTTGTCTTACCGCTTTACGATTTCCTTGCAGTCTTACCTTAAATATGGCGCCTGTTTCCCCTTTGTATTTCCTACAACAGCTATATGGGATTGGGTTTTCAACTCCTTTTTAGCAGTTTGCTCTGTGGGTTCAAAACTACCTATAGCGCTGCTTATTTTATGTTCAATTTCCTTTTCTCGTATACTAAATTTGTTATAACTGATCTATACACCGTCGTCTTTGAAATATTTAGTATTTACTAATTGCACATCATGATTTTTTTAAAGATGGATTCAGAGTATTTACCATCACTGATTTCATTCAAATTAAAACTCATAGTTTCAGTTTTGGGAAGGTTTATCTTGTGCCCTATTTCTTCGAAGACTTGGTAGATGTTGATTTTTTGTTCGAAATGATTCTTATTCCAACAATAATTATCTATTTTTTTCAGCCGAGAACAGCCATATTAGCCATCCTGGCAAAGATTCTGAAGTCAATTTCATTCAAATTAGGTATGTGTGTATATTTCCGCTGTAATGGATTAGGGCTCAGAATGAATCGGAGAACAGATTTCGAAATCCAGTTGGTTTAATCACTATAATTTACGCACAATTACACTTGGGAAGCTATGTATCCGTCTCTACTCACCGCATCTCTAAGCGAAATAGCAGGACCTGTACAGCCATGGTTGACAAGCAGAAACGGCAACTTACTGCGAGAAAACTTTCTGTCTAGTCAGCCATGAATCGTACAAAAAAACATGACCGCCCAAGTGGACATCACGTATGGGAATTAAATGACAGATTTATGGCTTCCCGTGTGAATATACACTGCTACAAAAATTAAAAAAAAATTTTATTTATTACAGAATAATTTCGAAAAGTTCAATAAAATACTGTCATTATCTGTTTTTTTTTCTTCTTTTTTTTAAGGATTAAGCAATAGCCAATTTTTGTTTCTGGTCTCCAGGTTTTAGATTTTTTTTGCTCAGACAAGGATAGGAGTTGTCCAGATAGATTATAAAGGGGATGTATTTATTCCTAAAGCCTTATTTTAAATATCATTCATATTGTATGTGCGCTTGTGTTTACATTAAATATAAGAATCATATGTAAGTCCCGCAGACATACGCAAATGTGTTACATACGGACATACAAAATGATATGTATGATGTAATCAGTGTATGATAGAAATATATCCTCCCCATCAGTACATTCGGCTCGGTATGGAAAGCAGAAATGTTGTTTTCTATTAGTATATTAGTTTAGGATGTGGTATGGAAAATATAAATTACCAGTGCCCGTCTCTTCATATCTGTGCTTGTATATGCGCAAGGCATAATCTAGAGAAAAATGAAATACTATTTACATTATTCGGACTATTGTCCTCATTTTTGTCGCCATATTTATCACAACTTGAGAACACATGGCACAGTGGATAAATGCGTTTGCTAGATCCAGTGACAGGACCCAAAGAGTGTGAGGTCAATACCCGGTTAAGACAGTGGAGAACTTGGAGAATGGAATTAACAGTAGATGACTGATAACTGACATCCATTAAACATGGCACGTGGAACTAGAACAGTCTACCCCAGTGAGCAAAATAAAGGGTTCAGTTCGACATTCCAACCACATTGAAGAAGGCCGGAGCGTACAACGGCCGAAACGTTGTAATAAATATGGCGACAAAGATGAGGACACTAGTCCGAATAATGTAAATAGTACATAATACCTCATCTCAGAAACATAGACAATATGAAGGCTGAAAAATAAAAATGGCGACAAACATGAGGCAATAGTCCGAATAATGTAAATAGTGTACATAATAACTCATCTGAAATATAGACAGATACTGAAATCGGAAAGGTTTTGGCGAAAAAATGAAGACACTTACGAATAATGTAAATAGTGTACATATCCTCATCTCAGAAATATAGACAGATAGTGAAGGCCGACTTTGTTAAAATGGCAACAAAGATGAGGACAATGTCTGAATAATTAAATTTACAATACCTATCAGAAATATAGACAGATAGTGAAATGAATAAATATGGCAACAAAGATGAGGATAATAGTCTGAATAATGTAAATAGTTCCCTCATCTCAGAAATATAGACAGATAGTGAAAGGCCGATACGTTGTAATAAATATGGCGACAAAGATGAGGATAATTCCGAATAATGTTTATTTTAATCTCAGAAATATAGGCAAAAATGAAATACTCTGTGGCTCAATGTTTTGAAAAGATTTGATCAGGTTTTAAATGTTTCCGAATTGTGATCCTCCGCAGATATGTAAGAATTTGTGGACTGTTAAAGACTACATGTTGCTTAGTTTAAGCAATTATATTCTGTAATGACTATGCTTTAATTACTATAATTCCCCATGTATAATATGCCTTCATCCATAATACGCACCCCTAAAATTGATACTTCTTATTTTATTATTCGGCAATTTTTAAAAGATTTTTACAGTTGTGTATTACGCACCCTATTTGGCTCATTCAAATAAATGATTATCATGGGGAATTACGTTAATTTATCTGAAATAACTGTATTCCTATGTCAAACGAATGATTCTCTCAGATACTTCTCAGAGTCTACAAAATTACTAGAAGTCATTTTTTTTTTCAGAAATACTTATAATTTAATAATAATCACCAGCTTCTGAAAAAGAATATATAACTGTATCCTTGTGTGGAACTAAGTAAAGTTTAATATTTAATGATTACCGTCTGCTGAGATTGTATAAGCTGCTTGTCATTCTATGCCATCTGAGCAACGCAATGCGAGCAATAAGCAATGTTTTCTTAGTAAGTGTAAGTTTTGGCTTCGTATCAAACGAAGCGCTCTTTAATAAGTCATGATCAGCTTCTACTTAGTGTTTGCAAATTGGAACCCTGTTCTCAACTCATAAATGTTTATTAATGTATCAGCAGCGAATGCTTAGTGCACTCAATTCCTGTTCTTCTTACATATTAAGCAGAGTTAAAAGTTCAAAATTAATTATCACCTTTTTCTTTATTTAGATTCATCAACTTGGTGTCTTGAGCCAGTTTCGATACATTTTAATGATATGTTTCTATTTAGGTAGCGTAAGAATCGGTTGGCCTTGTTCGGAGCTACGTATCTTTAATATGCAATGCTTAGCGTCTAATTAACCTAGAAATCTTCTGTCCCTTTGTCAACGTGCGCTATTTAACGTGTTAGAAAATGAAATCAAATTATAGCGTTAAGCGGATTTAAATAAAGTTTCTTTAGTACTGATCAACGTCTGCTTGGTTTATTTTGGTTTATTTTACGGTATATCAACCTCCGTGGATTATTTAATGTCGACAAGTTTTTTATTGTTCGGAATATATTTTTTTCCAAAAATTTATTTTTGCTAATCTATATTTTTTTAAAATGAATTGCTGGTAATATATTCTTTTTCAAAAATGTACAGCTGGAAGTAATGTATTGCCGGTAATAAGTTTTTCTTCAAAAATGCATTGCTGGCAATAATTTTTCCAAAAAAGTATTGCTGTTATTAAGACCTATTTTTATACTTTCATTGTGTTTTGACCCCTTTTGGGAGATTAACTAATTGTCCATAGCTGGGAACACCAGCAATCAAGAGGTTCCACGTTCTTCAAAACCTGATCAAAGGCCTTGCTGTCGAATGCCGTTCATACTCTTACCCAGGACGCGGATGCAGTTTATTGTCTTACCCAGGACGCGGATGCAGTTCATTGTCTTACCCAGGACGCGGATGCAGTTTATTGTCTTACCCAGGACGCGGATGCATTTTATTGTCTTACCCAGGACGCGGATGCATTTTATTGTCTTACCCAGGACGCGGATGCAGTTTATTGTCTTACCCAGGACGCGGATGCATTTTATTGTCTTACCCAGGAGGCGGATGCAGTTTATTGTCTTACCCAGGACAGTCAACGACTGCTTTCTATTGAATTGTCAGTTTTTGACAATGATCTTTAATATTGTTTTGATTTCTTGTTAATATATTTAATTTTGTAATTGTGGTTTAATAAGATAGTTCAAACGGTATGGAATTTTATAGTTTAAAATCTTACCCGCTCGCATATTCTTATGTAATCCCATTTCCTCCATTCTCGGTAAAACTGACGTCTTCTAATTTCTGCACTATTTGGTGCAAAATTAAGTATACAGTAAGGAAAAAACGTGCATACAAAATGTATTGTATCGATTATAAAAACATATCATCAATAGACATATCAATGCCTCAAATGTTCAACCTGTTCTCCTCCCCCATCGTCACACACACACACAGACACACACACACACACACACGCGATAATCTGCAAAATATTTTGTCATATAGGAAGAAAATGACTAACTGCAGACACCGGTGTTCTAACGTGATTCTCCAGACCAGTGGTTTTCAACCTTTTTGCTGTAGCGGAACCGCAAGGAAACATTCCATTAGCTCGAGGAACCCCTGCAATAAAAAAAAATCAAAGAAACTCATAGTACTTGTGTAACTTCTTGCGGAACCCCTGGGCTTTACTGGCGGAACGCTAGGGTTCTGCGGAGCCCTGGTTGAAAACCATTACTCTTGACTTATGAATACATGTTTTCCGCCAGGTGTATAAATAGCGGTGTCAGACTACTGACTGGGATGATTACTGAGTGGAACTATCCAGTCGAATTAGTGTGGATTATTGTGCGTCAGTGATTTGGGTTTTGATTTAGAATTTACCGGACGTTAAGACAAGCCGGACTACTAACAAGGTATTCCCTGAAATGTTTAACTATATTTGGCTGACTTTTACTTTCTTTGTTCTTGTTAAGTATTTATTTGTAATTAAATACTGTTTTATCTTGAAATAATTAACGGCCACCGTAAGTTACAAAACATTTATTATTATTATTATCGCATTCAAGAAAGATATTTGGGTTACTAACACACAAAAAAGAGAATGTCTTATATCGAGAATATTTAACATCGAAAAACAGAAGAAAAAAATAATTATTTAAATAATATGTGGAAGTCTCCATCTTTTGCCTGATGACAGTCATGAAACCGGAAACACTTGCAGCAAGATTATGGAAAATCAAGCATAATATCTATTTAAAAAAATCCACATTACAGCCCAAAACGTTTGCGGTTTCTCTCTTCTTTTTAATATATATATATATATATATATATATATATATATATATATATATATACTCGACTCTCCCGGCAAATTAGACGTATGAGGGTCAAGAAGATCAGTTCCCAGGAAACGGACAGCCCGACAACAGCACATGAGTTTTGATTATAGTGGTGAAGGTTTCGTGCAGGAAGATCCACACATTTTGAAAAGCCGAATACATAGACCTGCTGCACTAAGTGCCACAAAGGCCAAACGACAATCCGCATGTTTTGAATTCAGAGTTGTCCTTCTCCTAAACCATTTGCCATCCAAGGCTATAGAACCTAGTCTGTTCTGCTATTTACCCATAGCTGGAGAGAAGAAGATTCCCACCTTTCCCAAGAGTATTATCACGTAAGTGAATGTGTATACGGTACACAGATTTAGTTTGAATGAAAGCCAGAAAATTAAGTAGTCAAAAATCAAAAAGCCGACTTAAGTATAATAAATATTTGTCGCTTTTAGATTGTTTACACGCCCTCATTAGGGCGTCACCCATACGAATATAATTTATCATTGCTAATTTTTGTTTCGTTGCAACTCTCAGGTTGGCAATTCTACGATCTTTAATAAGCAGAGCAGATCGGAAATGAATTGTAAGCATTTGTTGATATTCAAATGCTCATAGATTTTAAGAAAAACTCCTCCTGACATAGGCAGTTTTATTAAAGATTAATGTAGCTTGACCACTTGTTATAGAATAGATTCATATCTAGCCATATATTTCATTTGGAAGTTTCCCCAAAAACAATAGGCGAATTTCTTTCTCTTATTCATATTTCTATATTTAAACTAATATCCTCATCTTTATTGTTACTGTCAAAACTATTGCGTCCTTGTCTCTCCGCCTTTATCAAATGCTTTTCGTTACGTTGATCTTCAGACACACAGCACATTTTTTTATTATATAAATAATATCCCCATCTTTATTGTTACTGTCAAACGAGTGCGTCCTTGTCTCTCCGCCTTTATCAAATGCTTTTCGTTACGTTGATCTTCAGACACACAGCACATTTTTTTTAACAATGGTATTCACTATGTGCAAGTTCTGGAGCCACTCTAGGTAGAGCGTTACAGAGTAAGAGGTACAGTTTTTGCGGATATGTGTAGAAGTGGAAGATAATGGTTAAACCTAAACATGAACAGATTAAGACTGTAATGATCAGAGAAGCATCCACTTGGGAGTCCGTTCCATAAAGCAGCTGTTTTTGGGAAAATCGGCTCGAGTGGAATTTATATCACAATGGAATACTCCGTTGGTTATTTAATGCCGACAAGATTTTTATTACTAGTAATATTTTTTTTTTCAAAACTGTATTGCTGGTAATTTTTTTTTTTCAAAAATATATTGCTGGTAATATTTCTTTTTCAAAAATATATAGCTGGTAATATTTTTTTTCAAAACTGTATTGCTGGTAATTTTTTTCAAAAATATATTGCTGGTCATATTTTTTTTCAAAAATGTATAGCTGGTAATATTGTTTTTTCAAAGCTGTATTGCTCGTAATTTTTTTAAAAAAAAATATATTGTTGGTAATATTTTTTTTCAAAACTGTATTGCTGGTAATTTTTTTTTTCAAAAATGTATTGCTGGTAATTTTTTTCGAAAATGTATAGCTGGTAATATTTATTTTCAAAAATGTATTGCTGGTAATATTTTTTATTAAAAAATGTATTGCTGGTAATATTGTATTGCTGGTAATAATTTTTCTTCAAAAATGGATTGTTGGTAATAAATTTTTACATGTATTTCTGGTATTAAAACCTATTTTTACGCTTTCATTGTGTTTTGACCCCAGCTTGGGTGTAACTATTTTCCCATAGCTAGGACCCTAACAGGTGCTACCACCCCTTGTCAGTGTGGACAATTTAGAAATGGTTCCACCCTCCTCAACACCTTCTGACCAGAGCCCTTGCTGTTGTATTTAGTTTATCGTCTTACCAAGGACGCGGATGTAGATTAACGTCTTATCAAGGACTGTCTAAGACTGTTTGGGTTTTGAACATAAGTTTTCAACGTTAATATGCTTAATTTTAACTGAGTTCATTTCTTATCGGATAATTACCAGAGATCTGTTTTTTATTTTTCATAATTTGTTATAATTTGAAGAATTATCTCAATACATACGGATGTTTCTTATTCATTCAATGAATGTTGGGTTATTTTTTATTAACGGCATATCAGCATCTTTATGGGTTTTTTTAATGATGAAATCTAAATATTATATACGCAATTTTTATTTTATTTTTAGAGAAAACAATGCTTTAGTGATACAAGGCTTACTAATTAACCCATAGCTTGGAGGAGAAGAGGTAGATTCATACTTTTCCAAAAAGTATCTGAGTGTAAGTGAATATAACAAACCCGACTGGAAAATGGAAATTGGCTTTCCAATCAACCCGTGCCAATATCCATTATACTACCTGCAAATTAAAACTTACAGCACCTTGTATTCCCAAGCGGTCACCCATCTAGGTAATAACCAGGCTGGACGTTGCTTAATTTACGTGGTGTGGCCGTAAGCCTGATCCAATGAAGAAACCGCAGTTAAAAAATAATACTCTCCTCCCAGGGACGTGCTATGGTTCCACGCTTCTCAAAACCTTCTGATTAGATCCTTGTTGTTGGATTTAGTTTATCGTCTTACCCAGGACGCGGATGTAGTTTATCTAGAGGATACCAGGAGGAGACAGGTAATTACTCGGGTGGTAGAGCGGATGAAAGCGATAGTTAGATTTTCCGAGCAATCATTTTCACATAATGTGGTCCAGAAATTTCAATTATCTCTCCCTGAAATCATTGACCGATATAGCAAAATTCGAGCGTATGATTTTTTTTTATTTATTTTATGATGGTTTAAAAAATTTCCTCAATCAATTAGTGGCGATTGCTTCTTCACTTTCCGCCCTTCCAGCATACGAAATGTTTAATCGGAAGAAAGAAAAATAAATAATACAAATCAATGTGTCAACTGCAAGAATTGTTTTATGATTTTTTTATTCTTCACCTCGCATTTTGAATCCTGTAAACTTCTTTTATTTATTTATCTATTTATGACTCCCCATGAAATAGCGAAACATCTTAATTACATTGGGTAAATTTAATAGTAAAATTTGAATTAAGGAAATAGGCTGTATTCCATGCAATTTAAACTGAAGTGAATTAAATCAAATGTCGATGAAAACGCTAGATCTGTTTAGGTAATGTCGGATACAAGTTTATCGAATTAAAACAAATAATTAGAACAAAAGAAAATCAGGTTAATCGATTGTTCTGAGACGCTAACTATTGTAAGAGAAGCGCAAAACGAGAAAGTGAAAATATTCGATGAAATATCCTTCACAGTTCTGAAAAAAAAAAACAGTAAATAAAAGACAGTTCACGCGAAGCAACATGTTAGTTTCTTTGGAATTCTACAGAAATTTAATTAAAAACACGGTCATGAAAATTTCAAATTTATATATATATATATATATATATATATATATATATATATATATATATTCTGTTTATACGTTATTTTATAGATAGAATTAACTTAAGTAAATGCTCTGGTTTTTTCTTTTTAAACAGTATTAATTATATTTACCGGCCTAAATGCTCGAGAAATTTTGTAGAAAGTATGCGCTTCTCCGACAGGAATCGAACCTCTAACCATAATCGCAACCATCCTTTGCTCCAGTTTGTCGGAATTAATACATTTAATAATATGCATTCAAAAGATATGTTTCGTGAACAGAAATTATCTGTCTGGAAAAGTCGTCAAAAGTGTGTTTAAAAAAAGAAATTCGGACTTTTCTAACTAAACGTAGTTGTCCTTATAATTAGAAAGAACATATACGATAATCCTTCTCTATCTCCGCTTGAAATTAGACCTAGAATTTTACGAAAAATCCATTTTTATGTTTATACATTCTTTTTATAGATACAAATATTTTAAGTAAATGCTCTGTTTTCTAATAAACAGTATTAATAAAATTTACCAGCCGAAACCGTCATACAGCCTGACGTGCCGATGGAGCCATATATGACGGAGGACGAATATTTCCTATGAAAATTTCTCGGATATTCAGGCCGGTAAATGTTATTGATATTGTTTATTATAAAACAGAGCATTTACTTAAAATATTTGTATCTATAAAAATAAAACATAAAAATTTATATATATATATATATATATATATATATATATATATATATGCATATTTAATATTATATATATATATATATATATATATATATATATATATATATATATATATATATATATATATATTAATAGTAAATATACACATCCCAAAAAAAATATATAAATATATATACATACATACATACACATACCAATATATCTGTATAAAAAATATTCAAGAGGATAGAATCCAGGTAGAACTCAATGTCAGGACAGAGTAAGGATATAATAAAAAGACTTAAACACTTTTTTTTATTATATATATATATATATATATATATATATATATATATATATAATGAGACCACGTCTCCATGGGTTCAGTTTTAGTAATTTCTACATGTCTAATCTCGAAAATAATACATTTAACAATTTAAAATAATCAATCTACCTAAAATACATCGATGATATCTTCATATTAGTCAAGAATATGGACGAAATACATGAACTTCAAAACCAATTCCAAAATAATTCTGTTCTTAAATTTACATACAAACTTAATAATATTAATAAAATTCCTTTTCTAGCTATATTGATAAATACTGATCAGAATAAATTCATTATCTCACCCCCCCACACAAAAAACTACTAGCATAAATTCGTGCATCCTTAACTATAAGAGTAACATGCTTTGCCTTCCTTTATCTCTCTTTTCCTCTATTCGACTTGTGAGTATCATATACTCCAAGCCTCCTTTCTCATTACGGGTTCCAGAATCTTCAGCTACTCCTTTCTGATGTTATCCATAAGCTTCTTCCTTGTTTGCATCCTCTTCCAAACCTCATCGTTGCTCAATCGCTCGGTCCATGTTATCCTTAGCATCCATCTGTAGAACCATAGTTCCGTTGCTTCGAGTCTTTTCTTCATCTTTGAGGAGACCGTCCTACATTTGCTGCCGTAACGAAAGACAGATGTCACGTAGCAGCTCAGTACTTTGTTACCAAAGGAATCCTTCTGTCTCGTAATAATCTGACTAACAATTGGAATGCGTCTTTGCCCATCCGAATAAGGGTTCGTATCTCAGCGTCTCACTTATCGTCCTCTGTCAAAACACTCCTCAGATATTTAAATTTCTGCACTTGTTTGATTTTAGTATCTCCAACTAATTACGAGGGTCATTCAATAAATAAGGTGAATTTTTCGGTATAATGACTTCTTATACAGATAGAAGCTTACTTTTTTTTAAAAATTTTCAACGTAGTCTCCCAGCACTGTCACACACTTTTCCCATCTGTTCACGCGCTTCCATGTTCCCTCAGCGTAAAAATGTTTGGACTGATGTCTCAGCCAGTCGATCACAACACTTTTGACTTCATCGTCACTTTTAAATTTCGTGAACGCTTTCAAGGGACGAAACAGATGAAAGTCTGAAGGGGCAAGGTCTGGGCTGTAAGGGGAATGAGGGAGCAGTTCCCAGCCCAGCTCGTTAATGGTCTGCACCGTTTGGGCTGCTGTGTGAGGCCTTGCGTTGTCATGATGCAAGATGACTCCTTCTGACTGATGACCCTGTGTTTGTTTTTATGTCTTTCTTGACCTGCCTCAGCAGTTCACAGTAGTTCTTCTATCAGACTAAATGAAATCATTGACTGATTCGATCACTTCAGGAGACTTCTGAGGCCTCCCAGGCCTGTCTTCATCCTCAACATTGCTCCGTCCTTCTTTAAACAATTGTAGACATTTTTGGGGCTGAAACATGTGGCACCATACACAGTTGACATTCTCCTATGAATTTCAACTGGTTTGCACCCTTCAGCAACCAAAAACTTGATAACTGACCGCTGTTCAATCCAGGAGCATTCTTGGTCGGCCATCTTTTTTAATCTGCAAAAGAAATTAAATCCATGTGAAAAAGAAGTAAAACAAAACAAAAAAAAAGTAAGCCTCTATCTGTATTAGAAGTCCTTATACCGAAAAAATCACCTTATTTATTGAATGACCCTCGTATATTGTTGATGAACAAGTAAAATGCTTTATCAATAATTCTAATATAATGTTAATTGAATATGATACTGCTACAACTAACTTCAAACATATTAATCTTCTATATCGTAACCAAATGCATTCTACTTATAGACAAACGAAAATGTCTTAAAAGAATTAATAAATACCAACATATCCACCACAAATGATAGTAAAAATGAAATTAATTATATATTTCACTAGTATCTCCAAATTAATCACTCGTAACAACTCTTCCCCAACAACCAATGTGTTACAGAAAACCAACATTGTATATAAATTTACATATTCTCTGGAAATTATATCTCCAACGGGAAAAATTTATTATGTTGGCCAATCTACTACCACGTTGTCTCAGCGGTTGAGTTTTCATTTGAATGATATAACCAACGCCACTAAATATTTACAACATGTTTGTCCACATTCGCATTTTAGAAATAACTCTTGTTGAAAATACAATTCATACTTACTCATGAAAGTAATAAACATGAACTGAAAATCTTTGAAGCTATCTATATTAATGAAATTGAAACCAAACCTTAACAAAATTAATTATGACTACTGAACACATCTTCTAAAATGCTTACAATAGATTGACTAAAATATCACGGTCTATATTAATAGCTTCTCATACTATTTTATTCTTGTTTAAAAAAAGAACTCTTCACGCATCACAATTTATTACCTCCCCTAGAACGTAGCATACATCTCATAGCACAAAAAATACCGGTCCTCACTCCAAACCTAAAAGTATAAACCATCGAAAACTTTCTTCCGTGGTTAGTGACCAGAGGGCGAAAGACCCTGCACACATTGAAAACGGAGCATAAAGGAGCAGCTCTTGATGTAAACTCCATGCAGTACTATGTGATATTACAATATGCTGGGACCACTTGACGTGTGCTAATAGCTGGATCATTCATGACAGCCAGTGAACTATAGTTTGCAGTGCCACGGACCCTGTCTCAGCAACGCTACGATAAACAGCAGCAAAGTTTGGGTGGAAATACCGCCAGGCTGGAAAGTGAATCTGATACAGCCATGCAGCCTCCCGTCCATTACTATTAGTGGGGCCATATGTGAAAATGTTGACAGACTAGACACAAATGTACACAAAGAACAGATGTAACCTAGTCTACATGGTAACACAACGTCATCTAACATAAACTTCCTTTAAATTTAATAACTCAAAAATAGAGGATTTGCGTTCATATGTGTATTTTGTTGTGGTGTGAGTAACCTACCTCAAAGTTTGTAAAATTATACCCTCTCTCTCGGTCTCATTATTTATTACATAGGAATCGTAATCAAGATCCAATGTATTAAATTATAACCATGGAATATTAGTGTTTGAGCCTTTTATATTATATTCTTGCTCTGTTCTGAACAATGAGCTCTACCTGGATTCTATCCTCTTGGAAATATATATATATATATATATATATATATATATATATATATATATATATATATATATATATATAAACCACTAATATTATCTATTATCTATCTATCTATCTCTCTATATATATATACACACACGCGCGCACACACACACTCACACATATATATATATATATATATATATATATATATATATATATATTATTATTGTTGTTTTGACAGATTCAACCATTTTCATTTGGTTTCTTGATATAGTTGTGTGTATGCTGTCATGTACAGGTTAATATTTTGGATAATATTCAATGTTGGCACTCTCGAGGATTTTCCTTCCGAGTGAGTTGTGTTCTTTTTTATGAGTGTAGAATTGTTAAATTCAAAATTGTGGTTGAATTTATTTCTTTGTATGGCTAATGCATTAGTAAGTATTTTTTGTGAGGTCTCATGTGCTCACATATGCGTTTTTAAATTTCTTCTTAAAAAAGAAAAAAACTCATTTACAATGAAAATCCTTGTAAGTGCCGCCATTGAATATTATCCTCATATTAATCTACGCCCCGGTTTTTTTTTCCAAATATCAATATTACTAATTCTCCCAAGCCAAGGTACGTATCAACTATATCAAGAAAAAAAAATGGTTTATTCTGTCAACACGACCATAAAAACATAATCTCTTCACGGGATATATATATATATATATATATATATATATATATATATATATATATGCGAAATTATGATTGAACGTGTTGTGATGGTTAGCATGCTTAGTTCAGTAAATAATTTACGACTGAAAAGTGACTTCGTTCCTCACTGGACGCCATCTTTGGTATGAGGTTAAACTACATACGCGTCCTGAGTAAAACGATAAACCACGTCAAACACCAAGGCCTCTGATCAGGAGTTTTTGATGTGCGTGAAACCACCTCTTAATTGCTGTTGTTCCCAGATTCACCCTGAGCCGAGGTGGTAGCACCTGTTAGGTTCCCAGGTACGGCAAATAGTTAATCCTAAAACTGCTGTCAAAATACTATGAAAGTGTAAAAATATTTTTTAATACCAGCTATACATTTTTTTCAAAAAATTATCAGTGAAGAAAATTATTACCAAAAATAGATTTTTGAATGAAAATATATTAACAGAAATAGATTAAATTTTTTTTTACTAACAATGAAAATTCTGTCGGCATTACATACCCCATTGTGGTTGATATGCCGTAAAATAAAACAAACCAATCCAAACAATCCTCACTGGACGTCGCCAAACTTTTGATCTTGTGCCATATCTGAGCTGCGCTTAGAAAATCAATATACACAAAATTTTCACTAAATAAAATCATTTACTTATATCTATCTATCTATCTATCTATCTATATATATATATATATATATATATATATATAGGTGTCTGTGTCTGATAAACATCTTTGTTGCAATATCATTATCACGAACTGACGATGAATCATGTGATCAAACATAATAGACATTTGTCGTCTGTTTTATCAAACATTATATATATATATATATATATATATATATATGTGTGTGTGTGTGTGTGTGTGTGTGTGTGTGTGTGTGTGTGTGTGTTGTGTTCTCTGCATTTGCATTCTTTTTTTGTTCGTTTGCATTTTTCATTTTTCTATAGAACTGTTTTCCTTTTTTTATTTCATTGGACAGATGTGATATTTTCATCGCTTCAGAATGTTCCTTATTTGGATTTGACACAAAGATTCTTGGAGCTTGTCTACTTCTTTGACAAACGATCTCTTCTCGTGCTATTCCCTGTCAACTCAAACATTTTCCTCCCCCAAATTTGTTTTCACCCATCCTAATTGTACGTATCATTGGGACAGGCAAAATAAATAAGCAAATAACTAAACCAGATATAACACATCTGAACCCCTTTTGTCTACATAGAATACATTCTTTCACACTCCCGTCAAAAAAATATATTGCAGTAGAACAAGAATGCGGTCTTGAATAAATTATTCAAATAGATTTTCGAAATCGGAGAAATGCGCATTTAACATCACTAGAAAATAATGAGTGAGGGTTAAAAAGATAAAACACAACCATCAAATTAGAACATTTGCTTTCAACATTTTAAATATTAAGTCACAGCTTCTGTAAAAATTAGTCCTTGGTATGACGATAAACTACATCAGGCATCAATAGCTCTCATCGGGAAATTAGAGAATTTGATAAGCGTGGAGCCACCTCTGAAATGCTTTTGGTGCCAGGCCCAACAAAACAAAAATAAAACACTATGAATGCATAAACATATATATATATATTTATAGTTAAATCATCTGCGATGCATATGCGCCCTGGTTAAGACGATAAACTATATCCGACAGCAAGGTCTGTGATTAAAAGGTTTTGAGGAGCGTATGACCACCTCTTAATTGCTAGTGTTCCAGAGTCCACCCTGATCCAGGGTGGTAGCATCTGCTAAGATCCCAGCTATGGGCAAATAGTTAACCCAAAAAGGGGCCAAAACATTATGAAATTATAAAAATAGATTTTAAATCCACTAATACAGTTTGGTAAAAATGTCAGTAAAAAATTTTTGAAGGAAAAAATTATTACCAAAAATACATAATTACCACTAATACATTTTTGAAAAAAAAATATTACCAGCAATATTTTTAGAAAAAAAAATTACCGGCAATAGAAATCTTGTCGGCATTAAATAACCCATTGAGGTTGATATACCGTAAACCAAACCAAACCAAACCAGTGATACATATAGTAAAATGACAAACAATACTTTTATTAACAAAAAATGTTCAACAGTAAAATTGTTAGCAAAAAGATCATTGGTTTTATGTAATGACAACAATATATTATGTTGCAAAATGACCAACAATAAATTGTATAGCAAAATAAACAACAATATATTTTATGCGTACATTAAGTTAAAAATATTTAGATTTCAGCATTAAATAACCCAGAGCGGTTGATAAACCGCTAAATAAAATCAACCAAACAACTAACATGAAAGAGATCTTTCATGCCATTAATCCATATAATATTCTACAATTTTTTTTTTTTTAACTCAGACTGTATTTCAAAATATATCTACACTATAGAACACATATGTCACCGCCTCCAGTAATTATGTCTACAGAAACATGTATATTCACAAATGCAGAATATCATGTACTTAATTTTGAAAGCAGAATAGCATATATCTAACTTTTATTACTTCAAATCTTCTGAAAAAAATTAAAATTCGGTATTTGTAAAGTGTTGTTATTCTATCAAACAAACAAAACAATTAACATTTTGCAAAAATAAAGAATCTCGTAGAAACCAAGCATAACAACTTCCCAGACTACAGACATTTTGGAGAGCGAGAAGAATGGTAAAAACATCAATTACATATCTGAGAAGTCTTTTAAAAGAGGACGTAAAGTACGACACTGAAATCCGAAGACCTAATGGGATTGTTAAAATGCATCCCAAAAGTTCAGCAGGTTATTAGGAGACAGAAAAATTCGTTAGAAAAAAAAAGACAAGAGTACTGAACTGTTACGTGATATCAATCCTATATAGCAGTTAATGCTGAACAGTTTCCTCAAAGATGAAGAAGAGTCCTGAAGCAAAATAAATACGGTCATACAGAAAGGATGTTTAAGATAACATAGCGAGAAAATGTGAGCAAGCATGATGTTTTTATAGAAAATGGAAAACAAAAATAAATTTATACTTAAAATCGGAAAAAGGACAGTTGAAATTTCTGGGCCACATGATGAAGAGAGAGTGTTTGGAAAATTTGATACTTACAGGATAGATTGAGCAGCAGAGAAAAATAACACATAACCTACTTAGTGAGCTTAGGAAATGAATAGCGGAAAAATAATGTTCTTTATTTTCTACACGTTTACAAAAAATATGATCACTACCTACAAAACATGTATAGTGATTTTCCAAGCGTAGCTTAGATTTGGCACAAGATCGAAAGAATTGGGCAGTCAGTGAGGATCGAACTCACTACTCAGTCGTTATTATTCTAGCGAGGCAAGCTTGCTAATCATCGAGATAACAAAAAGATAGCACTTCTTATGACCTAAGAAGAATATAAAATTGAAGAAAGCCATCAGCAACGTCGCTAAAGAAAATTTAAATAGGACCAAAGATTGAGCCCAGGGAAACATCTGCATTAGTGCAATGGGATGTAGAATAGTGGCCAGTCAGGATAACTTTCAATCACAATTTGAGAAGACTGGATCGGTTAAAATATTCGGATGGAGATACCGTAACCTTTAAGCTTTTAAACAAGACTTATATGCCCAACCATGTCGAACGCTTTCGAGGTGTCCAAAGCAACAGTCCGGGCTTCAGCATTCTTATTTAAAGCTTGGTAAACGTTTTCCGCAATATATCAACATTTGACCTAGAGAAACGAAAGCCTTATTACTTGTCTGAAGGAGTGCTTTACGATGTAAGATGCTTATCTAATTCAGCACTGATTATGGCCTCTTGTCGTTTATCTAAAAGAAGTAGAAAGGTAAGAGGCCGATCGTTTAAAAAAAAGGACAGTTCCCCGGAGATCATAAATACAAGGACATCCAACCAGAATGAAAACACGAGGTAGTGAGGCATTTATTAGGCAGTTTATAGAGAACATAACCTAGTTCAGGAGCATGTATCTTAAGGACTAATTCAGAGATACAATCAGGTCCGCATATGCTTTGTGAAGTTGCAGATGAGACATGATATCAGGAACCAGGGAACAGCTTATATGTATATCATTCAACAGAGGTGGAAAGTTAGGAAAAGATCCTCAGGATGCGTGTTTAAAGATAATTTACAGGCAAAATATTCTGCTTTATCAGCAAAAGATGTTAACACTCCATTGATTGAAGAGACGTTGAATGTAAACTTACTTTTATTAAATACACTATTACCGAGCTCCAGTAATCGGAAGAGTTAATGTTGTTTGATGCAATACGGTGCTTCATTCTGTAAGCAAACAAATATGCTGCTTCTCGAGCTTAGGTTTACAATTATTACCTGAGGCCACGAATAGGCGTCTGTAAGAGAACCACCACGATGGTATAGCCGGAATAGTAATTCCTGTGGGCTATAGCGGCAGAAAACGCCTGTGTAAATCATTATATATATATAAGATTCGTCTTGTTTGTAATTAATCTTCTCTAAGGCATATTATAAAGAAATATACTCCTCCTATTGATCCGAATAAAAAAATCAAACTTATTATCTATTATAAAAAATTTAAGACGGCCAACCTTATCCTCAAAAATAACAACATACGAACTAAGTCAAAATTACAAAGAACAAAGATTATCTATGAGTTAAAATGCCCTTTAAGAAACTGCGTTCCTCACCAAACCGGACTCATAAATAATTACATCGGCTACACAACCACATGTTTATCCAGACGTCTTACATTACACCTATCTGATCACAGTTCCATCAGAACACATTTAAACACACACTCAGATTTACCTGACACTATTAGGAACATACTAGTAGAAAACACAAATATATTAACTGCATCCACTTGCAAAAAAAGACTAAAAATAATGGAAGCTCTAATAATAAAAAGCCAACTCTTAACAATATTAACTATGAACAAAGCCATAATGTGCTAACCGTATTCGGAAATTAAAAACATCACTACCACACACAAGTGTGTGCCTTCTGTGTATGTTCAATACACAGAATGCACACACTCTACTAAGCTGATAATCGAATCATCCTTGGTAATGGCTAAAGTTATAGCCAAAAGCGCTCGGAAATACAAAACATTCGGACAGTTCTTACACACCCTTTGTCCAGAAAAGAATGCTCTTGTCAGAACACAAGAAAAATTAAATAAAAAAGCTCAACCGTAGTACCTTGTCTGTCGTTTTAATGAAACATGCATATATATATATATATATATATATATATATATATATACACATCTGACCTCTCATTTCTGTATTATGATATATATATATATATATATATATATATATATATATGTGTGTGTGTGTGTGTCTGTGTGTGTGTGTTTATAAATAAAGTCTGATGATCTGCAGTCCTTTAAGTTCTGTGGTGAAATAATTTATGACATGGAACCTTAAAAAGGTCTGTTTTTATCTAAATTATTTGTTTTGGATTTGCATTCAGCTCTCTGGATTTTATCTTCCCTCAGTTTAAAAACCAATACGGATTACCTAGTTTTATAAACTATATATATATATATATATATATATATATATATATATATATATGATGATCTTAAAAAAGATGAAAGTACTTGGGCAATAAAAGTGATTCTCATTGTTACAGGGCATTTCTTCCCTCATTTAATTGTAATAGACGAAAAAATATTCGTGAATATGAAAGGATTATCATCAAAATAAGCAGACATAACGGCTATACCAGCGTGATAGTAAGCGTTACAGTCACTTAAAATTCATAAAATCTTTCCCTTATACAGAGGTTCAAGCAAATAATCTTCTAAAGTGCAGTTATCGCTCTTTCTAGTATCGATGCAGATTTCCTTCCTAGCCTTTTCGTTTAGCTAGTATTGAAAAAAAAAAACTTTTAATTTTATCTTTTTATATTTTATTTCCTTTTCTGCTACAAGTCTCCACATGATGTGGTAAGGTCCTTGAATTGTTATTCTGTAGCCTCAGTTCCGATTAAGTACAGTTCTCCATAAGACCAACATGGTTCATTTAAATAAAGCGATTTTTTTTGGAGAAAACGGTCGTTTAGAGAGATTCGGAATTTCTGAATAATTTTAGGCCATGTATGGCATCTATACAAATCTAGATCTGACGAGTCTGATTTTAAGATCATGAGTCGAGTTATTATGCTAATATTTACGTTTGCGAAAAAGTGGAGAAAGTATTCGTGAGACTTTTTTTTAAACATAGTGTTCACTTTCCGTTATCTTTTTTATAATGCATCCATACACCGAATATTTGAAGTGTTTAGTATTTATTGGTTTCACATTCTGTGTACTTTTAAAGTTTTTTTGGCTTCATGGTAACATTCAGTAACCCATTAACTAAGTTATTTAATTCCAGATGGGGTTTCTCTGGTGAAAATCTTATTCGCCGTTCTATTTTCTATACTACTTTTATTTGACTGACGATTTATTTATTAAATTTAATTTCAATTTGAATGTTTCATTTTCAGCTTATCAACTGTTTGCAAACAAATAATTTAAAAATTCGGTTTGTCCTCATCTTAGCGTCCGTTGCCACAAAGCGGACGTCAAATGGATATGGATCTACTGTTTAATTCCTAACGTAAGTTCTTCAGCCATGGCACGTGGAACTAAACAGTAACTCAGTAGGCAAAATAAAGGGTTCAGTTCGACATTCCAACCACCGGAAGAAGGCCGGAGCGTACAAATATTTATGATAAAATGGCAACAAATTTAAAGGACAATAAGTCCTTTATTTAAATAGTCTAGTTTCATCTCAGAAATATGAAAAATACTTTTGAGGTTATTTAATATCAAAAATAATTTAGAATGTAAATTATTTTTTGAGATAATGAATTATTTTTTTACATTTTCTACTAGTTAACATAGGATGGTGGCGATGTGGCGGAAGACGTGGATTAATACCATTCCCAACAGTAATTGCGCGTAAATTAATCTAATGACTCTGGCTAGAATTGAAACTCGGCTCTATCGATTTACAATTCCGCGTCTTTATCCATTACACCACCAGCTCAGTGCACTAAAGTTTTACAGCTGGGATAGGGAAAAATGTTTCTCTTCTATGGTACTGCACTGCATACGCTGCTTTACATCAGCGATCAAATAAAGAACGGGTTTTCAAATTAACATGGCCGTAATTCTAAAACTAACGGTTACAAATTTTTGGAATATGAAAAACGCTCCCCCAGGGCTACAAATAAAAAGAAAAATAAATAGTCTTTTTATTGTGTAAATTAAAATTCAAATTACACTAAAGTTATATCCTGTTCACCTGGCGATAGTCGTTAGAACCAATAAAGAAAACTCGAACACGGATATGGGATATCACAGATATATTCAAACAGGAATATATCCCATAAAAATACAAAAGTTTAGTACGAACAATCAGGTTTATTTTATAATTGTTTGAAGGCGACTTGTTTCTAGATTACCTGCCTCATTCCGAAGCGCTCTTCATGTATTCTGTCACAGTCTTTGGAAACATTCTGGATTAGCCGGAATCAATTCTGAAAGTTCAGGTGGCGTCCAATGCCAGACAATTAATCTTAGCGATTCCGGATCTGGCATTTTTCGAAAGCAAGGGAGGCGAATTTGTTATTGCAAGTCACACACTGGTTGGCTGATCTTCTGGGTATCAAAACCGATTAGAACCGCGCAGACATTTTAATTATACAACATCTGTGTAGCAGGAAAAAAAAAAAAAAAAAAAAACTTTAAATGTCATTTAAATACCAAAACAAATAATAAAAGAATATTTAGTCGATTCAGAATGTCGTTAAAAAAGTTTGCTTTTTGTTTGATTCAGCTGAGGATTAAAATAACGAACGACCCGTCTTTATGAGCGTTAGCTTAATAAATTCATAACAAAAATAATAGGCATTTAATATGGTGATTTTTCAGGAGACTGCCGATGATCAGTTTCATAAAAACATCTACTGCCTGCTTGATGAGTTTCATTATCGGATTGTGAAGATATTCAAGCAGGCTCTTTCCACTACGCAGGGTGGCAAAACAATATATTCACATTTATTTCCATCCTATTTTATTTCCCATATATACAAATAAACTCATGGTTACTTCAAATATCATAGAAAAAGAAGGCACAGTGGTGTGATTGAGGACCCAGAGGACCGAGGTTGAATTCAAGACGTGTTCATTGCATTCACTTACGTGCTAATATCCTTTGGAAAGGTATGAATCCATATTTTTTCCTCTGCAGCCTTGGTTGGCAACTAGTTTGGAAGAAAGAAAAATCTGAATTTAAACCACTTTGTAGATCCTGCCTGTTTAACTTCTGAGAGAAGCGAAGCGGGGGTAACTTTAATATCCCCAGTACAAAAGGAACCGTCAAGCCATCTTCTATCTGGAATGTAATCATAAACCACGCTTGTGAAATTGTGGGGAGCTGACTAGGTCAGTGCAAATAAATGATGATGACAGAATAAAGAAAATGAATAGAAAACGAAGCTTTAAAAAACAACAACAACAACAACAACGACAACAACAACATCAATAATAATAATAATAACCTACTCTACATGGATAAACCTACTCGACATGGATGATCTCAAAGTCTTTGCCAAAGACGACAATGAGTTAAAGGCCTCCTCAGTATTTTTAAACTTGGGATGAATGACGACATCGATGGACTTTGCATTGATAAATGTGCAAAAGTAACATTGTCAATCAATTACAGAAACACCTAAACAGATTTAGATTTTGTCACAAATCTTAGGGAACTGGAGCATAGTGAAGCTTATAAGTACCTGAAAATTGCCGAAGGAGATGAAAAATCAACACCCCAAATGAAGGAAAAATAAAAAGTCGGTCTTGGCCTTACCACAGGCTTGGAGCATCTGGATACTAAATTTGGAGCTAAACTCAAAAAACAGGATATCAGCCATAAACACATTGGCACACACACACACACACACACAGCTTTACACACTTAACTGGACCATAGATGAAATAAAGCGAATGGACATTTAAATCGAAATCTACTCACTTTTGCTATTCGCATGCATCATCCCAAAGCTGATGTTGGTCGTCTTATGTGCCCAAATCGAAGGAGCCAGATATTAGTTCAACTAGAACTGTCCTACAAAACTACAACAATTGGCCTCCAAACCTCGCAAACAGGGGAAACTATGTGAAGACTGGATGATGGTTTGCGTCGAGGAATTAGGGTGTATCAAAAGCGTCTTCTTCTCTGTAATGAAAAATCTCAACAAATTAAAAATGTAGTTTCAAATGGGCGTACATATGCAATTTTCGACGATTCTAACACCCCTGAAAGTGCAAAATACTTGAAAAAAGACAGCAACTTTGTGCAACCGACCATCTAATCAGCAATAGATAAACCGTTCATGGCCAATGTTTTATACCAAACAAGCTGACGTACTCTAAAATGCCTAAACCAATTTTGGCTACAGTCAGCTGGGTTGAAAGCGAAACTTCCCAATTTATGGCTTGCTGCACACGTCAAATATAGCTAACTACAAATTATCAAGCACATATACTAAAATATTGTGTCAGCCCAAAAAATGCAGATTCTGTGATAAATATCCAGAAACGATTGATCATCTTGTATCAGGTTGTACGGTGTTGGAACCCACAGAATATAAACCCGACATGACAAGTGGGCCAATATCTGCACTGGAAAATCTGCAACTTCTACGGGAAGGAAACTGAAAAGAAACTGGTATGAACACCACCCAGACCCGTTTACGGAGATGGGACCTGTTACAATTCTATGGGACTACACGATACACTGACAGAACAATCAAGGCCAACCGGCCAGATATTGTTATTAAAGACCACAAACAAAAACGGTGCCTCCTTATTTACATGGCAGTCCCTGCTGACTGCAATGTATCTTTGAAGATATTCACAAAGCTGTCAAAATACAAAGACCTTGAAATAGAAATCTCAAAAATGTGGCATATGGGAACATCAACAATCCCTATTGTAGTTGGAGCCCTAGGACTGGTTGGAAAAGATTGCAGTAGACTAATTGAAGGGATGCCTGGAAGTCCATGCCTCAAAGGAGATAAAAAAACTGTTTTGACAAGTACAGCCCCCACTTTACGAAGGGCTTTATCTATGTATTTTTTTTTTTTTTTCAGTGGAAAGATTTCATGATGCCATTTCTAACCTTAGGTCCCTGGGCGGGACCTGGAAAGAAAATGTGTAAACGCCAGAAATCAAAGAAAATAAAATAATAATAATAATAATAATAATAATAATAATAATAGGCATGATAGAATAATCGATTTCAGCTCGGATTGTGAAATCGGACAGCCGTGTTCGAATTCCAGTGGAGTTCATTAAATTTATGTGATTACATTTGGTAAAGGCACGAATCCACCCCTTTTTCTCTCAGCTATTAGCTAATTAGTAGGACTTGTATCAGTAAACCATAATTATCCCCCCAAAAATCTTACAACCTAAAAATAATTTCTTGCTAAATATCCCGTAAATTTGGATAAACTGTAGGAAAAGTAACAATCACCCACTCAGTCTTGAATGTCGTTCCGGGTAAACTACAGGGAATTTTTAGCTGAACTCTTTATTCAATTTACCATGTGTAGGGAGATCTCATCTAGTCTTCATTTATTACTTCTCAGTCATTCCTCGTTGTTTTTTCCGCTGAGGCCAAGTAAACACTGCCCGCTCCAGGGATTATCTAATCAAAGAATAAAAATTTATGTTATAAGATATTACAAATGCTTTCAATGTTTATATTATATATAGGTATGTACATTAACCCAATCGACTCCCAGTGACACAAGGTCCCCACTTTTAGTGCTGCTACTGCAATTTCCGTAGTCCAACTGGCTCTGGCTATTCATTTAATCATGTCACCTTAAGCAAGGCGACAATGTCACTAAGACGCATGTTGTTACTGGGAGTGGAGGAAAATGAGGAAACATTAATGAGGAGAAAGAGCAATATTGTAAAAACAGGTTTTAGGAAGAGAAAAGCTGGCGGTTGATATTGCATTTAAATTTTTTTTAAAATTGAGTGTGACAAGAGAGCAAGAGGTCGAAAACATAGTTTCCCAGGCGAGAGAATAAATTATTAGAATAGAACATTCGCTTACATCTTGCATATTTTAACACAATAATGATGAGACCTTGTTGCCAATCTAGTACTGCGCTTAAATTAAAGAAGACGCTGATGATCCTGAGAGGAAAGCTCATCAGAACAATCGCCATAGAAATATTTATAGACAATAGAAATGGAAGCTAAGTGACGGCGGAGGAAAGCGACGAAAACTGAGATGCAAAGTCAAGATGGATGACATTACAGACTCTTCGTTGGATTTTGGCAAGAATCTTGAGATATATAAAAGGAACAGCTAACCAGATTTGATAGTAGTATTCAAGGGACAGACAGATGGTAGATTAAAAGTCGTCCTTCTACGGGACTGGTTGCTTCCCATGGATGAAGAACCAAGCTGGAACTATTAACTCTAAGACTGGGTTAGGGAAATGAAATTCTAAGAGTATTTGTGCGATGAAAAATGGTCTCGAGTGGAACTTGAACGCGAAATTCCAAACCTATATTGATGTCGATATGCGCTACGCCAAGCAAAAATTTTAAAAGTCAGAGCGAAAATATTAAGGAAGAATTAAAAAAAAATCTTTTTCATTTGTTCTGTGAAATGAACTGAGAGTTCAAATTTCAAGGCTGATTTTCAATTAAAAAAAAAAATCTCCGACGCCCTTATTTAAGCCAAAACGGAACATACAATTCACACCGTTGAACGAAGAGTTAGACAGACTCAAAAGAATTGGTATAATAGAAAAAATAACCATTTAATATGGGTATTGCATCAGAGGTTTATGTAAAGAAAAACATTCGTGTTTGCGCAGATATTTCGACAGGATTAAACACTTGTTTAGAAATACATAACTACCCATTATCAAGTACAGAGGAAAGTTTTTCGTAGTTAAACGACGGAGCGATATTTTCAAGGCTGAATCTCTCTGAAGCAAATTTAGAAATTTAGATTGAAAATAAATGTTGGAGTTAACGATTATAAATATAAGCAGGGGATTATATAAGTTTTACCGGATTTCTTTTGGTATAAAGGTAGCAACAGCTATTTTCAACAAGTTATGGATATCATGATTGCGGATTGCGATTTTAAAATGGCGTAACTGGTCGACATTTTAATCAAAAGTGTATCTAAAGAAAAACATGTTTGGCATGTGAATTTTTTCGAAAGATTAAGAGAGTTTCAAGGTTAGTGAAGAAAAGTGCGGATTCTTTTTGATGAAAATTAAATACCTTAGCCAAATTATTAATAAAAATGGTCGCCGACCAGATCCGTCGAGGACAAGTGCAGTTAAAGTATGCCTCCATCAGTAAACGTGACTGCGTTACAAGCGTTAGTTAATTACTATCAAATCTATGAACATAATATGCATAATTTGAGAGTTCTACTGAACGATCTATCAAAAAAGAGTAAAGTGGAACTGGAATGAAAACTGTTAAAAGGGGTTTGTCAAAATAATAAAAAAAAGGACTTGACTCAAATTTAAATTAGCACAGGGCGATCCAAAAAAAGGAATTGTAGTGTCGTCAGATGTTTTTGTGTACGGTATTGGAGCAGTGATTTTACAAAAAAAAAAAAACGATGGCGGTAAAATACAATTGCAGTAAAATGAAAACCTTCGCTCATGCTTCACGTTCGCTTCTGCCAGGAAAGAAAAATTACCGCCAAATAGAAAACGAGGCTCGCCAGTAACAGGTATTCACGAATTATATACCTTTAAATATATGCACTTAACATTTCTTGTTTTAAACCTGATGTTCTTATATTTTACACTTATATACAATTACACTTTAATCGGTGCCTACCGTAGTGCGATTGTAATTCATTCAGTTTGGTTGACCAATTCATTAAGAATTTTTCAGCGTAGCAATATTACATTATCACACTCCGACAGTCTAAATTAAATAATGGATAAGTATAAGATGGGGCTCAGTAAATATATATATATATATATATATATATATATATATATATATATATATATATATATATATATATATATATATAGTTAGTCCTAGAGCCAGACAAATCTACCAAGGTTTGACCTAAGCGGACGATCACTGATGATCCACTTAGGTGAAGCCTGGTAGGTTTGTCTGGCTCTCTAGGTTTAACTAGGTCTGCTCTACTCATTGTATTGAGCACTTTATTTAGTTGTTTTGGGTACTCGCATCGGTTTTTTTTTCTTTGGGCCTTGGACTCGTATGCTGGACGATTATTGTCGGTTAATGTACATTGTCTTGGTTCTTTCTTTTTTTTTATACCTTTTTCCCTTTTGTATTGGTTTGATTATTTTCAAATCAATACACTGAAGGTTTTCCGAGGGGGCATAATTTCTAATCTTATACTTATAAGATTTCTATTAAGTACGGGGTTTAGTGGTGGTTTTTAAGAGCGTATTTCAACATTGCTAAACAAATGGAATGAAAAGAAAATTTAATTAAAATTGTATATATATATATAAAGACATTTTTATGTTAATACATTTTTTTATAGATACAAGTATTTAAGTAAATGTTCTGTTTTATAATAAACAGTATTTATAACATTTACCGGCCTGAATATCCGAGAAATTTTATTTGAAAATATTCGTCCTCCGACAGGAATCGAACCTGTATCCTAAACGGAACCGTCCTTTAGACTGACGTGCTCTTAACCGATCGACCCACAGAGGACCGTTCTATTAGGAAGTTCGAATTTACTGGCTTTAAACTTCAATCTTCCATGAATCTCTCACGTACATTCATAACTGCTCATAGCGTATCCAAATGTAAAAAAATGACGTCACATATTATGAAACGGACAAAGTCCGACAATTATTTTAAGACATTTTTATGTTTATATATTCTTTTTATCGCGAGCTTATGTGAAATTATTTTTGGACCAATGAAAACCTTATCTTCACAGAAATTAGCTGTTGAGTCAAGAAGAAAAAGAAACGAAAATAGCTAGCCTAAGAGAAATTTAAGTAAATTTGTAAGAGAAGATTGTCTGAAGTCGTGATAATGGTTTCTTTTCTTTTCACAGCGTGTAAAATTATTCGCCAATTATATTAGCAGCTTTTAACCAAGCACATGAATTTCAAATAGTTTTCACAATAATCCAAGAAGTCTAAATATACTTCGTATAGATTTGAAAGTGTGCAACAATATATATCTTCGGTGAGCAATGAAATCTCTTACCTTTGCTTTAAACGTTTTTGAATATTATTTTGTGTCAGATCATTTAATCTGTTGTATGAACATTTCCTTTCCATGACGATTCGTTAAAACTACGGACTTTAAAAATTTCTAATCGATTTTCCTGACTGGAACTACTGACACCACTTAAAGCGTGCAAATTCGTAAATAAATACCTTAGATTGTTTCGTTAAGATTACCAGCGTGTTCCCTTATTAATTTTCTTTGTCTCGGTAGACCAACTGATCATTTAAACCTATAGGCCCCACCCAACTATAGTTATCATAGCCGTTTACTTATAAGAAAATGATCGGTATATTTTGAATGAGCAGTAAGCTATTCTTTTGGTTAAAATACTTAAAAACCTTTATATCAAGATTTTTATTCAGAAAAACAGGTTTTCTCAAATCTAGTACCGCTTATCGCCCCTTTCAGTATTAATGGTGGCGCCTTCTTCCTTCTTTGACTTTTGAATTAGTGTGGATTGTTGACCTCTTAGTTTTGTTATTATTTTCTTTTTCAATTACATATGCTCTCTATTTTAGATTTTGCTGTTGGTAGAATTCTTCAAGTGAATTGCTTTTTATTTATCATTTGGTACATTTCTTGGTTTGTGATTGTGTAGCATCAGTTCATCTAGTTCGAAGAAGTGCTGTCCTCGCTAAGACATAGTGAATTTATTTGCGCAAAGCCATTTTGGAATAGTGTACTTGGAAAGCGATTGTTTACAGCTGACAGTTTGCATATTTCTGAACGTGTTTGATATTATATTTGCTGTCAAGCAATTGCATAAATCTATTCATGGAAGAATTTTTTGATTGCGAGCAGACCACAGACATCTATTAACAATATATGGTACAAAGAAAGGAAGACCTATGCATAAAGCAAATAGACTACAACGCTAGGGTACCATCTTATTAAATTATGATTTGACGGTGGGATACAAATCCGTCTAAATATTAGGACATGCAGGTCGATTATTAAGCTTAATGCCTAACAGTGCGGTACCATTTGAGGCCACGGTCATTGCAGTACCAAAAAAAAGCTAAAATAGAAAAAAAATCATTTTGGGCAATACAGTACAAGATTTACCTGTTATCCTGGAACAAATAAAAAAAGAAAATGACGTATTTACTGTGAAAATGTAAAAAGCAATTGAATGAAAATAATAATAATAATAGGTTGTAATATCTGGTGTATTACGGAAGCGAATATTGAAGAATTTTCATATAGAACATCCTGGTATTTTAAGGATAAAATCTTGAATGAGAAGTTTCGTATATTAGACCAGAATGGACGAACATATTGAAAAAAGAAATAGTGAAAACTAGCAGAGTTTGTGCTCCGGTAGCAAAACTATCTGTAGCGATATGTAAATGAAGTACTCTATAAAAAAACAGTATCGTTATAGCTAGAGGGGTATTATCTTATCTTGACAAGACTACATCTGGATCAGAAAATGAAATGAAGAATGTGTTTTTGGCCTCAGCCGAGTGAGAGGGCATAAAAAAATCTCCATCGTGGTCTATCCCAAAGTGTTTGAAGATTTAGCCTGCGAAGTAATTGCTACCATTATAAAAGCAAGAATGGGCAGACCAATGTGTCAGTCATCAAACTTTTAGGTATCTTTGAGGGCACATTTGAGACAAAAAGCAGATTCGAGATAATAACCATCATAATGGTAGAAAACATCAAAAGCGACCGTCTTTAGGAATTGACGTGTTAAATTTGGATACATCAAAGCTGATAAATTCTGTGAAGTCTGTGGAAACGGATGCTGGACTATTAAGGAGATATGAGGCGAGTATGCAGTCAACCCATATATTTTCAAAATTGAAAAGTTCCTGTTCACATGTAACCGTTGATGGTTGCTAAGCTGAACAAATTAGTGGAACAAGGAACATTAGAAAAAGTCGGCCAGTGTGGTAACAATTGGGTTTCATCTATAGTGGCGATATGTAAGCCTAATGGAGTTTTAATAATTTGTGGCAATTATAAGATGGGCCTGGATTACCAGGTCGGTTCGGATTCATTCTCGTAGCCAATCCTTGAAATAGCGTGCCCTGAGATTGCTAGCATGAAATACTTTGCTAAAGTTGACCTTAAGTCAGCATATGATCAGATAAAAATTGATAACAGGTTTCAAGAAGTTACCCTATTTAACACCCATATTAGATTAATAAGATAGATTCGTCCATCTTTTGGAGGAAAAAAAGGTCACATTTTCAAAAAAGCCATTGAAAATTGTAGACCCGGATGACATTGGCATTGGTACGGTTAGTAAAAAGAAACTCAAAAGTAAAACGGAGTTAGTTTTGAGAAAATTAAATAGCTCCGGTATGATAATTAATCGCCATAAATGCTAGTTTAATTGTGAAAAAGAATTAATACCTAGTATATCAAATATCCTAAAAAATGAGTTTATCATCGCCGGATTTCTATAACGGATATCTGCCGCGATATAGTGTCCTTGTGGGACCATTTAGCGAAATAAAGAAGCAGAATGGACAAACATACAGGAAGTTGCTTTCGGGAAATGCTATCTAATTATATTTTAAGAGAGGAAAAAAGCGTGCTATTGCGTACTAAAATAAAGCACTCATATACAAACCAGTTGTTAAAATCTTTGACACAGCGAAAAAATTGACGTTAATTACTGATGCCAATGACTGTGCTATGACCGCAATATAGTCGCAAAAGGATCAACCTGTAATGTATCTATCCAGAAAACTAACATCGGCGGGGGAGAATTATTCGAATATTGAGAAGCACGCATTGGCCATTGTGGGCAGCATGGAAACAACTATAATTTTTTTTTTTTGCTGAGAAGGGCATTTCTATTAAAAAACAGATCCTAACCTTTTGAAATATATAGTCAACCACAGGGAGAGAGATAGTAATACACAATAAAAAAATAAAGTATAAAATAAAAAGTATTATTCTCAAAAGGGGGAGTTGTGGAGTAAATAGCAAACCACCGGTAATTATATGAACTAGTCCATAACTATAAATAAAGAGCTCCAGGTCAGAGATAAGAAAAAAGGAGCCGTTCGGAGTCAGGCATATCGCGACAGGATTGGAGGATATCTCTGCCTTCGGTCAGAGGGGGAAGACAGATGAGGTTCTGCCTACGGAAAGTGTCTCGTCTAGAGAGGTAGACAAACCCGTCCCCGTGTGTGCGGGGTCTAAGGGGAATTTTTGTCAGAGCCTACTGGCTCGGAGTCACCCCATATAAAAACCAGCCTTGTGCCACACCCCTCTTTGAGAAGAGGGCTGGGTAAATACCTGCCATTTGGCGTCACTCTTCAGGTTAATTATTACAAGTGTCACTGCAAGTTGCCGAAGCATTACTTATATTGTAAGCTCAGCTTAACGCTTATAACAGATAGGTTGGAAAACTCAGAAATAAAAGAGCATTTACGATTCTAGAATTGTCCAGCTCACAGCATACTGAACTCTATTCAGAGGTAATATAATGACAGTCACTCAACTTATAATGCGCATCACTTTCGAGTAGATATCGTTCGATTATTGCAACAAAACTTAAGAACTCAACGTATTCAGAATAGTATTGACTTTGAAAATACGGAAGCCTAGAAGAAATATAACGCAATCGATATAACGTTATATACAGCAACAACAAAATTATAATCGTGAGATTAGCCGACTCCTTATAAGGGCATTCATTGGCAGAACAAGGTCAGATGAAATTCATAAAAGCGATCTCTTAAAATGGTTTTCCAGGAAAAAGTGTTTTCTCAAGTCCACTGACTGTCATCGTTCTTTCTGATGTGAGTTTCCTATCCAACATTTGTTTAATGTAGTGCAGAAAGTCAACATATTGATTATGTTATTCTCTTCGGAGCGGAGATAAAAATAATCAAAAGCTTTTACCTCAGTACAGTGTAATCATTAGTAAACGTAACAAGTAATTCTTGCGATCATGACTCTCTACAATTTCCTTGTTTTTTCTCATATATCAGTTGAGATAGCATCTTGGGAAAGTTAAGGAAGCGGCTTTTTTTGGCCTTCTCCACACGGTCGGGTGGCTACCTGTTTTTTTTTTTTTTTTTCTCTTTCCACAGACGAGACTCTGGACCATGAGCATAACCTTGTCGAAGTTCCTCTCCGCCCGAAGGCAGTGCGTCCGAAAAGCTGAGTTTTGGTAGACTCGGTATTTCGAGACCTCCCCACAATGCGCGGTGTGGCAGAACGCTGATTTTTAACGTGGGGATTTCCGAGTCTACTGCTATGTACAAATGAAAATTCAAATCTGTAAAATCTCTGTTTGTGCGGATTTTAATTTTCATTAGTATTTCTCTAAACATGTGATGGACGATGTTGAAATAAATACTAAAATAAGATTAATACTTTTAAAACAATATTTGGAGAGATTGACAAAATGCAAAGTTTGACATACTCTTTAGTATTAATACTAATGCGAAGAGTTTGATTCATATTGTTTGCCGCATATATATATATATATATATATATATATATATATATTATGAAAAACTACGTAATCCGTATGGGTCAACCTAAGGAGGATAAAATCCAGAGAGCTCAATGTAAATCCAGAGCAAATAATTTAAATAAAAACAGACCACTTTAAGGTTCCATGTAATAAATTATTTCACCACAGCACTTTTTAAAGGACTACGGATCATCAGACTTTACTTCCAAACTTTGGAAGGAAAGTCTGATGATCCATAATCCTTAGAAGGATCCTTTAAAGGAGTATGGATCATCAGACTTGGTGAAATAATTTATTACATGGAACCTAAAATGGTCTTTTTTATTTAATATATATATATATATATATATATATATATATATATATATATATATATATATATATACAGTGTAAGAAATCCGGATATAAGAGACATCTTCTCCGGTCCGAAAACTCTCTCTCTTATATCCGGATTACAATATATATATATATATATATATATATATATATATATAACTAGACTCGTTTCGAAAAACCCTCGAATTTTGATTTGCTAATCAAATCAATCTCGAGGGAAAAAAATTTTAAAAAAAGAAAGAGCTACAAACATGGACTTCTGCCGACAAAAAAATCGCACAGAATACAGGTCTGAACCCCAAAGAAAAAACCCCGATACGAGTAACAACTAACTAACAAAAGAGCTCAATACAACCGTAGAGCAGACCTAGATACACCTAGTAGGCCAGACAAACCTACCTAGGTTTCACTAAACGGATCGTCAGGGAAAGTTTGGCTACCCAAACTTTCCTTGACGATCCGTTTTTGAAATAGGTAGGTTTATATATATATAATATATATATATATATATATATATATATATATATATATATATATATATATATATATATATATATATATATATATATATATATATATATATATATATATATATATATATATATATATATATATATAAAAGATGGTTTTATGCAATATTAAATCAATCTGAAAATGGGCACGTGGCTGAGTAGTTAGAACGTTCACACTGACCATGAGGACCTGAGTTCAAATCTCACCATGGTCTGATGTTATCGAACCGGAGGAGACGATCCCAGTTTGCGGCACTTTTGGAAGGTACCTGAAAAACCTACCACGGGTTGACCCAAGCCTTGTGAGTGAAATTGGAATTAAAATTGCCGTCGATAGCTGTGAAGTTTAGTTGTCATCGGGGGATTGAACGTGTTGGCCTTGTTCAAATTGTTGATCACGCTCTTTCGCAGAAACTGTAACTAAGGCTTGCTCGGCATAGTTGCAATATAAACCAAAGGTGGCCTCTGTGGGTCTTCAATAAACACAAATGCGACTGAGCAAGCGTCTGCAATAGGGATTATCTAGCCGCTCAAGTAGAGGGATTTTCTCGAATAAGAGTGACCAGCTATACATACATACATACAAGTTAATGTGATTAAATATTATCAGTAATATAATTAATACAGTATGAAGTTATACTCTGCCATAATTCGAAAAGGAACAAGCAATTTCTAGAATTCTCTTGAGCCCTCCGCAAAAACATATTTTATTTTGCTGAGAATTTTCCTCCGTAATATATGTCTAGCATCAGTAGGAATCCCTGGTTATCATTTCGGTTTTAATGTTCATTTATCAGTATAAGGTTACCTAAAACTTTTTTTTATCGAGTTAAAGGATCGTTTCATCTACTCTAATCCACAATACTTGGTAAAATAACAATCATATATATATATATATATATATATATATATATATATATATATATATATATATTTTTATTCTATTTTAATTAAATTTTCTTTTCATTCCATTTGTTTAGCAATGTTGAAATACGCTCTTAAAAACCACCACTAAACACCGTATTAAATGCTCTGATGTAAATATGACTCGACAAGCCAGCCTCGTCGTCGCTTTTTACTCTTGGCTCCACCCTCGTTCCTAATTGCCCGTATGCTCCCTGACAAGCATTTTCCATTATGGTCCTGTCATTCGAATCTGTTCTGGCAATGTAGCTACGCGCCTATTCCCGCCTTTCGCCCGACATTGCCTGATAATCTATATACTGTGTCGCATTCCGTGGACTACCATTTTATATTGTTCCTCTGAACAAAGCGTAATTTGAAAGTCAATATTTATGGAGATTGGTTCTCAGGATTTTATTAGACTAAGAATGTATTGGACAAAATCAACATACTGGGTTAAACATGACAAACCTTCTGTTTTTATCACTGGAAGATATTAGAAGTGTTTAAATTTAACCAATTGGATTAATATATGGTTTGTTTCCATTCAACTTGGTTGCTATACACACAAAAATTCCACCGTATAAAGGTCCACTTTTGTTCATGTTTCTATTTTAGTAGTTGGTAATATTGTTATAATTTTAATACGGACACTATTCATTGTACGGGGTTAAATTTTCATATTCCGCTTACCGTGATAAAGCGATATGATATATTTTTACTTCTCAATTAACTTAATTAAAAAAGGGTCGACTCTTGTTTGAGCGGGCTTTCTTCTTTTTAATTTTTCAAAATTCGCGTATTTTTTTTTCCTTTAAGATGAAATAAATTAGGCAAAATTTTTGTTACAAATTTGTAGCTGCGACTCAACCACAACATTTTTGATTACGAAGAAGGCCTGTGGATAATCGAACGTGTGAAAAGTGGTTTGGTGATTTTCTCGATATTTAACAGTCAGGTAGAGTCGTTTGAAAACACGCCGGAAAGGGAACATAGGTTCGAATCCTCCCTCAGAGCAGATATTTTTCGTTAATGATAATTGTTTATTTTTTTTTATCCTGCTTGCCTTGCCATGTTTTTAAGTTTTTTTTAGTTTTTTTTTTGTTTATTATACTGGGCTCTCTTTAGCCTTTTCACAATTTACAACGCCATGTTCCCTTCAGTTAACAAAAGGATAAGTTTGTACCAGTCAACCGTTACGGCGTATTAATAAGAATGCAAGTTCTCTTTTAAGAATTAATTAATTGTAATTTCGTTCTTACTTTGTTTTCACTGCCTCAATAAAACACACATGGTTTTAATTATTTCCTAATAAATTAAATCGAAAAATTCAAAACAAAATGAAGCAGTAGTTTGTTTTAATTATTTTTAATAAGATAAATCGTAATGTAAATTATTTTTTAATAACGTCAATCAAAATCCTTAATTTTTATATATCAATTTATTTTATTAAAAACTAAATTTACTTACGATTTAGTTTATTAAAAATAATTAAAAACAGAAAATTGCTTCTTATTTTACATAATGCCTTTTCAAATGCCTTATGTGAAGGAAAATATTCATTAAGTTTAGATTTTAATCCTTAATAAATTACTTTTATTCGATTACAAATAAGTTGTTTTCTGATACTGAGTCGGCGGTGTTGAGTTGTGCTGCAGCTATATTTATTTAAAACATAATGAACGAACTACAATGTTCTCAATACAATCTCACACCAGGAAATTAGTTACTGCAAATATTTGTAAGAAAAATATATTACCTGAAACTCACATCTAAATTTCAACATATCTTGAAAACGTTATCAAAATTAGTAAGTTAATATCAATTTTATTGTAAAAAAACATTTAAATGCATAATAAAATAGATAATCGCGTAGTTTTCTCTATTTGTTTGCATCTTTTTTTTTAAATAACTTTTCCTTTTCAGAATGTCGGCGATTATGGCTCTCCAGGGTTAACTTATGTTTATTCTCTATGAATAGCTATGGGAAATATAAAGTGGTGTCTTCTCGTGGCCTTTATTCACGATTTTGAATAGAGAGTAGTTCTCTTATATTGTTATTATTCAATGACAGAAAGTGTAAACTTTACCGATATATGAAAAATACCAAGAAGACAGAGAGAGAAAGAAGTGTCGCAGCCATGTCTTTTTCAAGAGCATTTAAAAGTAAATATTACTGATCCAACATGAACCATAACCCGGCTTGGTGATTCTGCTTTGCGCAGAAATCACAAAGACACCAGCCACACACCCTCAATCCTTCATATTAATATTCTTTTATTTAACTGCCATTACTTTGTAGCTTTGGCATTTATAGTTTTCGGATCGATTCACCTAAGTTTATTGCTCTTTCTACTGCCTGTAGCTTCAAATGAAGTCTGTAGGGCTTCAAGCGGACAATAAGTTGTCTAGTCTCCTAGACTGGCGCTGCATAATCACAAAGAATTTTCCTAAATAACTGGAAGCAAATCACTTGAAAGTAATGTCAACTTCGATAGCAATTCGGGCAGAAATGGTAGATTCATATATTTTCTAAGGGTATTGTGATTTTCTAGGCGTATCATAGATCTAAAGAATGGGGCACCCAGTGAGGATCAAACTCACTATTCCATTGTAACAGATCTATGGAGACAAGCTTTCAAACTATTACCCCACATCGAAGTATTCGTAGATCATATGTGGCAGAAGGCTGGAAGGTTGGAACACCCATTGCAGATCGAACTCACTGTTATGAATAATCAAGAGTGATCTCCACTTGTTTTGTTACTCTCCTCTTTGAGAGAGCTATTTCTGTTTACTGGGACTATAAAAGGACACTGTACGCGACTCTTGTATTCTCAGTTGAATAAAACATTCTTAAAGCTTACACCAGTGTAATTTTGGCATTTCACCCACTAATCAGTCGTAATTGAACAAGCGAGACAAGCTTGCTAACCATTACATCACGTTGAAGTGTCCGATTTCCTGAGTTTAAATCTGATTGGGGGAAATATAAAGAACTCGACAGCAGTTCGAACTCGGAAATCCGATTTCTCGTTCTGAGACGCTATCCACTGCATAACAAGCACGCCAGATAATGTATGTATTACATATAAAATAATTTTAAAAAAAGTTCCTCTGTCCATTCAAGAGAGGGAGATACATGATTTTCCCAAAGATATCTGTGTGAAACGGGAACCTGACTAATACCTCTGGAATCTCTTTCGAAGGTGCTGTTTCGAATCTATCCAGCCTTTTCCTTTAATCGTTTACCGTTCTTCATTTATAAGACTTTTTTTTCCATCTACTCACGAATCCTCATTATTCCCTCCCCTGATTCTCTTGCTCTTCTTACCCAATATGTTTCCAGTAATTCCAACTCTCTCGCGTCCTGGGTATGACGATAAACTATATCCGAGTACTGGGTATGGCGATAAATTACATCCAATAGCAAAACCTCTGATAATATGTTTTTGAACAAATAATGTCGCCATGTATACGTTTTTGAAAAAAATAATATTACCAGCTATATGTTTTTGAGAAAAAAATGTCATTACTAACTATACGTTTTTGTAAAAATAATATTACCAGCTATAAGTTTTTGAAAAAATAGTATTACCAGCTATAAGTTTTTGAAAAAATAATATTACCAGCTATAAGTTTTTGAAAAAATAGTATTACCAGCTATAAGTTTTTGAAAAAATAATATTACCAGCTATAAGTTTTTGAAAAAATAATATTACCAGCTATAAGTTTTTGAAAAAATAATGTTGCCAGCTATAAGTTTTTGAAAAAATATTACCAGCTATAAATTTTTGAGAAAAAATATTAATAGAAATAGATTTTTGACAAAGCAAAAATATTACCAGGAAAAAAAAATGTCGGCATTAAATAACCCATTGAGTTTCATATGCCGTAAAACAAACCAAACCAAACCAAACCAAAACGAATAGTAATCTTTGGAATCAAGTAAACGCTGCATTTTAATTAACCGTAATATCGACTTCAACATTACTGTCGATACATTATTACCAGCTATACATGACCGGAAAAAAATATTACCAGCAATAAAAATTGTCGGTATTAAATAACCCATTGAGGTTGATATGCCGTAAAACAAAATAAACCAAACCAACTATCTCTTTATTGTAGTCAATTTCATTTTCTCTCTTTTTTTTTTCTTTTTTTTTTTAAACATCATCTTTGATCGTATATTCTTTCCAGAGTACTTCCAGTGTTCGACGTAGAACCACTTCGGTTGCTTGAAGACTTTTCTTCGTCTATGAGGAGATCCAATTTCAATACCTCTATCAGCAAGCAGCCACTGCATTTACACCTGATATGATGTTAGAGTCCACTCTTAATAAGGCGCCTTGTTTGAAAAGTTTACTGACACCAGACCGAGTTGTAATTCGTATATACAAACTACCGTTAACGATGCTGGAAAAATGGTCACCTTCTACTCAAGGAATTACTTGACTTCTTCTAACATGTTTTATGTTTACAACAATCAAATCAGATGAACAACGAAGGGTTGCTGTCATATCAGGCCTACAGCTCGTCAAACTTTACTTTCCAGCCCTGAATGAGATCAAAATCTATTACGCGACCTCATTATCGCTATTTATCACTACATCCGTTGCTAATGTTCAGATGAGCTTCATTCAATAGTGTCAACAGCTCTGAAGACCCATCTTTTTACGTCTTCAGAGTCGAACAGCCCTCATTATTTGATTAGAACGATTAGAATTAGAAGCATAGAAATGAATACAATATAGGAACCAGTAATAAGGAGTGCCAGAAAAAAGCGATAATAAAAACAAAAATTGCAATATGAGCTCTGGTAAAAAAGCATACAATGAAAACATCAAAAATTGCAATATGAGCACTGACAAAAATGGTTTCTGAAGACATTAGGTTTATAATACCCAGAAATTCATACACAGATGTCCTCAAGGACACATGGCCCAGTGGAAAAAGTTGTTAGATCCAGTGACAGGACCCAAAGAGTGTGAGGTCAATACACGGTTAAGACAGTGAAGAACTTGGAGATGGGGAATTAACAGGAGATAACTGACAACTGACATCCATTAAAACTAGCACATGGAACTAGAACAGTCTACCCCAGTGAGCGATTCCAACTAAGAAGGCCGGAGCGTACAACGGCCGGAACGTTGTAATAAATTTGAAACTTTTGATGTCTACATTCAATCGTCATATCCTAATCTTCACTGACAATGTCCTCTTAGGTTTATATCACGCAGTTTATTTAGTAAGGATCTCCATTCAGTGACTCTTGGGCTTTTTATGCGGTTTACATCGGTTAAATGTAAAGGAAGTTTAATAAAGCTTGAAATGTAGGACAGCGAGCGATGATTGAATTCCGTCCGCTAGTTTGATAGACAAGCTTGTTAACTCTTAACACACACTGAGTCGTTCATTAATTACAGTATTTAGATATGCATAATGCTACTTTTATAGTTTGTCTCCTACATTTCCCCTTTGAATTACAATTGCTACCTGAATTCATTTGCAGAAATGAGGAAGTTTGGTGATTATACACTTTTCAGAAGTAAATTAAACTTCCATCAACAACCGTCCCGTTGTTATAATTTATCTATGACGAGGTAAATTCTATTTGCTTTTGTCTAAATGGCGTGTCAGACTTGTTCAATAAGGTCAAGTTGGCATCTTACTTAAAACGCAGAATGTGCGTATGTATGTGTGTGTGTGTGTGTGTGTACGTTTATATATTGGATCAGATTTCCTACATTTTTCAACCGATTTCAACAAAACTTCACAGGACTGCGTAAAATTACCTTGTGATAGTTCTGAATGGAAAACACAATTGTTTTTGCACGAAATCTATTTGAAAACACGATAAAACACGATTCTGTCGCCAGAATGAAAGGGGGACAACTCATATCGAGTTATACTTATTATAAAACCCAGGTTGTGTGTGTGTGTGTGTGTGTGTGTGTGTGTGTGTGTGTGTGTGTGTGTGTGTGTGTGTGTGTGTGTGTTCGTTTATATATGGGATCGGATTTCCTACATTTTTCAACCGATTTCAACAAAACTTTTTTGGCAGGTAGTGTTTCTTATTGTCTTGCACACTTTTTTCTTTATTTTTACATTCAGAATGCTTTAAAAATTCCAATTACAAGACAATTGTTTATAATAAAATTCTATTCAATCGATAGACTCATAACGATTGAAAACAATGTTTTTGTTTGGGTTTGGGTTTGACCAATTCGTAAAAAAAAAAAAAACTAATTAAGACATGCGTGTCCGTCAACCTTAAACAATAATCTTTGTCAATTTTATTTTTCAATCTTTATTATGGTCGGTACTTCATCTATCTCTTACTGTTACATCCCCGGGCAACGCCGGGCTCTGCTGCTCGTCTGATTTAAACAATGGCCTACACTCAGTTGTTAACTGGTTCAATAAATAATTTTAACGCCTCCACAACGAAACGGTTCTCTTTTAATCAGCCAAGAAAAAAAAACGAACATTTTACCTTCATTCATGCTGATGCTAATTTCCAGGAGAGTGACTCTTTGTAACTTTTCAGACTAACATTTTCTATTTACATGACGTTCAAATATTATATTGAATCTATTGCAATGTCACCTGCTGGGAAAGTTAGTTCATCGTGTCGTGCGAGATAATTTCTCACATACAGGGAGCAATGGATAAATAGAAATAAAAATAACACTGCTATCTCATTTTAACAGATATATTTACCAAAATTACACAAAAATATATTCAAATACTACAGAGAAAATTTATTCGATAGAATCGCCATTGTCTTCAACCACGGTCTCCGAACAACTTCGGGATCACCTGGTTAATTTGTTGAATGCTGCCATGATTCTTGACTTCAGTTCATCTTTGGTATTACAAGGAATTTGTTGGTCTCTCGCTCAACTCCGCCGCACACATAATAATCAAGGGGGTTGAAGTCTGAAGTGTTAGGTAGCCAGATGTATGTGGTGATGATCGCAGAAATTTCTGTGCAGAGTCTTTTTGCCAGATACAGAGTCTTTCAGACGCGACCCTCTCGACCCAGAGCAGCAATATT